>CABPRJ010002375.1:1445503-1544284 GCA_902439185.1 Cinara cedri
GGGGGGGGGGGGGGGAGAAATGTACGGGGAATCTTCGCGTCCGGACGGGAAAACGGAGGACCGAAAAATGTATTTTGGGCGCGCGGCACAATTTTTTATTTTTTTTTTTCGCTTCTCGGTTTTTTTCCATTCCCGGATTTATTTATGTCTTTCTCGTCGGTAATTCAATTTTCCTACAAACACACACACACACACACACATACACGCATACACACTCACAGTACCGGTACATAATACCCGCCCGTATAATATATATTTATATACATACACACGGACAGCGCGGCGTTTACTTTAAAAGCAACAACTACGTGACTGCGTACACGGGTTATAATAACGCACACCGTTCCTCGGTCGTCCCGCGGGGCGTCGTCTCTCGTATATAACGCCGAGTAGACTCGGGACGTTATTTTTATTACGATTATCATTATTATTATTATATTTTTATTATTTTTGTTTTTTTTTTTTTTTTTTTTTTTTTTTTTGTTTTTTCCCCGGGTCCTTCTTCTGCAGCACGTCCGGCTTTCATGCGACGGCAGATGCTGCGCCCGTGTGTATGTTTCGCGTGCGGCGCGCATTGTTTAAACGGGGGGCACCGTCGTCGTGACACTGTGTACGACCGCGCCGTCCGTCACGCGCCACGCAATGAACGAAAAAAAAAAAGCCGTACTACACCGTTAACAATAATATATGACCGCAATGAATCGTATGCGCTTTGCGCATTATCGTTCTAAACGGGCCACGGCTGTAGCCGAGAAAAAACGAAAAGAAAAAAAAATAACCGTTTATAACGCGAAATCGACAGCTCCGCCGCGGCAACAAGACGGGCCGCAGAACGCCCACGCGTGCATATCGACCGCTCCCTCTGTACTTTTTTTTTAAAAAAAAAAAAAACTTTTTTCCCTCCGCCGCCGCCACGCCGACACGAAAATATTGCGTTTTGTTTTCGAAACTCAACAGCACCGCCTCGTCCCGTAGACCCGTACTCGCGAAACGACTGCGTCGACATAAAAATATTCGTTTTGAACGAAATCCGCACACCGCAAACGCATGTCTGCTCCGCGGTTTCGTTGGATTTTTTTCGCAAAGGCGTCGTGTTGAAACCGTTTACGGAAATCACGAAAATACAACCGGCGAAACGCTCGTCTGACGACCGATACCGGCGAGTTGCGCATGAAATATTTTCGACAAATCGGAGCGAGAAAATTACGGGGTACACCCGTTTTAACACGGCCGTGGCCCGGCGGAAGCAGGGTCAATTACGTGTAGCTTTCGGCGGAAACAAATTCGATTTTGAAATTTCGCCAAAACGGTCCGAACCGAACGATTCAGTCAGATTCGGCGCATTCGCGTCGGGCGTTTGGCGAAAATACCACGCGTTTCCGACCGCCGCGTTCTCAGCGACCGAGTCAAATCGCACGCGGCTCTCCGTTCGAAACAGCGAAGTTCCGACATTTCCACGCACGCGCACGACGCCGCGCCGGCGGGGTGTCGGCGCGACGCAATAACCGTCGCCCCCCACCCCCCCGCCCGACGACATTGGATTTCGTTTGGCGTTTTTCGCGCGCGGTTCGCCGGCGCACGGGGAGATTAATTTCGCGCGCGCGTATAATTGAAGTCCGCGCGGCGCCGCGCCGCACGCCGTCAGAACGCGATGATTTCCGCCGTGGTCATTTCCTCATTAAAACGTCTCGCGGGCGTTTTCCGGGAGTGCCCGTACCGAATTGCCGTATTGTAATACGGCGACCCGCCGTCGCGCGTTTTCGTCGTCTCGTAGGTGCGTTTGGACGCGATTTCTTCTCGCCCGGTCCGGCCCGCAGCACAAACGGCGGCGGCGCGGCGTTAATTTCGCCGTCGGCTACGTCGTCCCGCCGACAAACGGTTGCGGAAAACGTCGCGAGACCTGTCGCGCGAGACCCGCAAAGCCGACACCGCGTTCGCATTGCGTTCGCGCGGAACGGTTTTTTTTAACGTTCGGCGCCGTCACAGTCCACGGTGTCGATGTTGTTGCCGTCGGTGTCGGAGGCCGGATTTTACTCTGTGCCCCATACGCATTAACGTTCACGGTAACCGACGGACAATAAACGACGTCCACGTGTGTATTGGGGAAATAAAAATTTCAAAAAGTCCGAGACATCTCCGACATAATATCGCGGAATCCTGTCGGGTCCGTACCGTTATAAAAAATGTTTTTTTTTTTTTTTTTTTTTCATATTTCCACCATAGATTTGACCGTAGGGTTTCTTTACTGTACTGTGTCATTAAATAGGACATAGGGTTCACTTGGTTTTCAAATTTTTCTCTCGACTATTTCCCGAATGTATAAATTCTCGGTAAGATATTATGAAAAAAAAAAAAAAAAAAAAAACATCCCGCGCCAAAAATGTATTTATTTATTTAGTTATTTTTTTTCGTAATATCTGTTTGTTTTAGAAAACGTCGGTCGGTACTTATTATCATTAATTGAACTCTTGAACTTGTTCACATTGATGATTACACCGTTGACGCCGTATCGATCGTCGTTGTTACATCTCGACCGTGTTGCGCACGAACATTAAACGCACGTACTTCGTGTGTACATAAACGTGTTGTTTACTTAGATTTCCGTACCCGTATGAACCACGGCGCTTTATCGCGTGTCTGCGTATTGCTCGTGCACGGGAATAAAACCGCGAAGACTAACGCATTTCACCGTATCGAACAATGTTTCGAATCGCGTATCGTTACGTCGGTGTGCCCGGCGAACGATTTTCATTCGCGACCCGACGTTGAACGTTTCGAAGCAAAATCAATTGGTCGTATAACGCGTAGCGAATTTCGCCCATCAAAACAACAGCTGCACAGAAGCCGTCTCCTGGCCCGTTTCGCCGAAAAAACGAACGCCCGCCAAGTACACCCATTCCGCGTCTCTCTGCAGTGTGCCGAGCTATAAACTTCGCCGGAGCGTTCCGTCCGTGTATTCGCGTGAGGACGCTACACGCGCGTTTCGCATTGTCTCCGTCGCGCGCGGAGCGCTCGGTCGACGCCGGACTGTTAGTCGTATCGTTGTGGCGGACCCACGTCGTATCGAACTTAAAGGGCGACGGACATTGTCCGCTTGCGCGTTGAATTTATAAAAAAAAAAAAACGGCTCGTCTCTCGCACTGCGGGTTTACGTATCGGTCGGAGCTGACGCGCGCACAAACACCGCGGGCCCTTTGCCCGTTTGAGGTCGATTATGGGTCGGCCGGCACCGGATATTCCGTTATCACAACTGAATACGCGAAATCGCAAAACCGCCGAACGCAAACCGATCGCCGTGTCGTGCTTTCGGATAAGACGGAGGACTGGAGAAAGAATAATAAAAAAAAAAAACTTTCTTCACAAATAATACATGCATTTCTCGGTTTTATCAATCGATCGCTGTTCTCGCGGTCTTCGCCAATCGACGCGCGGCATAAATTCGCATTATGCGTTCGTATGAAAAACAACAACTGCGACGCGCGTTATTATTATTGCTGTTGTACGTGGGAAGCGAGACATTTCGGGAAATCGAAAAACGTTCGACGAACGAGCGGATAGATCGCGAAAAATCATTGCTGTGAATGAAACGATATATGCACACGTGTGCGGTGGTCCGCGGTCCAGTCCGCCGTCTCAGCGGAAAATTGTTATATTATTAACCGCCGTACTCGCAATCGCGTAGGTATGGTGTTTTTTTTTTTTTTTTTTTAAATATATTTTTATGTTGTCGTTTTTCGCGTGTTGCTGTTGTCGCCGTAACATTATACGTGTACGAGAATATACGACCGGGTGCGCCGTGTAAATGGGGACTCTGAGCCTGCAGCGCTTCCCCTCCCATATGGGCTTGATAAAACGGAGCTCAGCCCCCCGCGGTTCTTATATTATAATAATAATAATAATAAAAAAAAATGTCACGTACATCATCAAAATACTAATTTTATTTACAACAAATTAATCGAGAAAAATAAACGGGGAGTTTTTATATATATATATATATATATTAAAAGCAGAGAAAAAGTGTAGATTGTTTTGTGATTTTTTTCATGATGCTGTTAAAATGTTGAACATACGAGACGCAACGAATAACTATATTTTAGTATATTGCTTCAAGAACAAATTAAGGGAAATAAAAAAAAGGAGACACATATGGGTAAGATTTATAGATAAATCCGTACACGCGTTTATATAAAATAGTGAACCCTCCGGTGAAATTTTCAAAACCTGGCGCCTGTGTATATGATTATGATATTACTGTTTCGGCTATAGTTTTAGGTTTAAAAATGGATTCCGTGAGACATTGTAATAATTGTACCTACACCTATTATACACGTTTGCTCTGTGCAATTACTAACCTTAACGGTCACACGGCGAAAAGAAAATTTATGCAATCGGGTCAAGTATGTTACATAATGATATGGGCGTATTACACTCCAGCGTGTGTACGCCGCAGCGTCGGTGTGGGTGTAAATAAATGGCGACTGGGTCCAAGTGCTGATGCTGCTGCGAACGGTGTCACGCTCGATCTCGCCGGCACAGTAATTCGTCCCTCTCGCGAAACCCTAGCGCCCGTTCGACGAAACCTCTCTCCGCGAGCAACGTCCAAATGGTCTCGCCGTCACTCGAAAGAAATAAAATCCCGAGTACGCAATTTTCATTATAATCGTATACGCTGTTATTACATTTTGCTAAGCCGCGAAATTCGCGTTCTCCTCTCGAGGATTCCAATTATTGTTACACGTTTTGCCAGCGGCGTTCTCCGGGATATTTTTAACGGGCAAGAGTGTGGCAGGGCGCTAGACTGAAAAACCTCGGTTTAAACAAAAATTGTTTCGCAAAACACACAACTATACGCAGTGGGTAAAATGACGTGTACTTGGTCCAATAAGAAGTGCAAATAATGCGCAATTGTTATTATTTTTTATTAGTAATAATTTCTCAACGCTAAGTGGGTGACAATATTATTTCGTATAGTTTTGTATTTAACACGACCAGGATGGGGGGGGGGGTTGTCATAGAATTTCTCTTAGCACTTTCCGAATAAAATCTAAATTGACAGAAACCGTTATTTCGTAATACCCCTCCCCCCCCTTATTTCCTAAACGATTAATACAATTGTAAGGGAAATGACCTCTTCGACGCACCGATTAATAGAGCAAATGCACAAGTCGTAAATATGGTAAAAGTAATACGTTCATCGGTTTTTCGCGAGGAATCGAAAAAAATAAAAACTGCGGTGCACGCAAAACGTCTGACGAGACGGGCCAGCGAGAATTGTTTTCTTTCCACGTTTGAAACCGACGGCAATCGTCTGTATTATACAAATATTGTTCATCGAATGGAAACACCGTGTTCGATAATCGATAATTACGAATTGAATATTATTGATCTCCTCGGGGTTTGCATAAATTTGTAATGTTATTGTTTTTGAACTGTACATAAAAATAATTTTATTTTTGTTTAACTAACGCGTGTTTCGTCGTGGCTCATTGCTGAATATCTGATTGAACAGCCGGTATTATGCGAGTATTTACAGATCATTGACGTTAACACGTGTAGAATTTTCTCTTTCGTTCTACGCATAAAAAAACAATGCCCGTTTCTTATAATACAATTTCGTTTCATTATACTCGTATGTAATCGATAACGCATTTTTGAATATGGTTATACGTGTATGTTATTAATTACGAGCACAAAAATTCGTATGGAAAATAACACGATGGCATACGTATTATACATTATAATATTGCGTATAGAGTTTTCAGATGTTGGCAATTGCTTGTTTTTTTTTTTTCTTCCGACGTTAATACGAAGTTATGCGCATCAGTTATAAATTTCGTGTTACGCGTGTATATGATTTGAATGCGTGGAATATTTCACGAAAAAAGATATAAATCAAATTTTATATCATTTCGGGCGACAAGAAGAAACTGAACAATACTAGAGACGTTTTTACTCAGACGGATTTTCTTATCTTGACTTATGCCCAAACGCGCGCGTGATATTAAAAAGGAGACAGACAAGTTTCAGTACCGCCAATCGATCCGTCACGAAATTCCCCTCCTCCCAACTTGAATCTATGTATAATGTATAACTTGACAAAATGTGACTTATATCCTTTTTTATGAACGCCGTCCGTTTGTATTTCGTTTTTTTTGGCCGTTTGTTTTGTAATGTGTGCTTTATTATTAGTATTATTTTGTTTTTTTCTAAGGATTTTCGGATCTTTTTTCGGGTGGATTTTGGGCGTTATTTTTCGAATTTTACGAGATTTTTGAAAATTAATTATTACGTTTTGTAGACAGCGTATAGTTACAAATAACCGAACTCCGCGTAAGAGTCGCGACACTCGGGAGTCGTATAAAGGTTTTACAGTGAACCTCAACTTATACTTATATACATACATGTATGTAGCTGTTAGTGTCGATAACATTTTCCACGTCAGTCACGACGTACAGTTTATCTGTCTATAAAGCGAAATGACACGACTGTTCTTATTCTAAAAAAAAAAAACTAAACACAGCGCGACTAAAACGCGTCGAAAACAACAAGTCCTTGAATCCGAGACACTGTTTTTGTCGAGTGTTATAAGGCATGAAAAACATCGTTTTCGTTTGTCACCGCGCTCCCGGGAGTATTTATTATTTATATATAATAGTTACGCGCCATAGTGTAGTATATATATATTAGCGATTTTTTTTACATATTTTTTTTATATTTCATTTTCATTTTCTTTTCACGTCGTTGGCGTGTACGGCGGAAAAATCGGGTCCACCGGACACGTAGTCTCGTGAATTCGTCCGTGAAACATTAATGTAATTTCTTCGGCGCGACTGTATACCTGGGTATATACGTATATATATATATATATATTTATATAGGTATAGTATACGGATGACTTGCGTTTGACACGCAGTTTACTGAAAACGAACCCTCTTCAAGGTTTTCGTCGCGTATCTGCGCGCAAAAGTCGCGAAGGCACATATTACGAGGTGAACGCAAAAGTACCCATTATGAAAATACCTACGGGATGGTGGCGTAAAAGGCAGGCCAAAAATCGGGTCACGCGATTCCCCCGGACAGATAGATACAGTCTCCTATTGTTATTATTATTATTATTTCCGTCCGGACCCGTCGGATTAAAAAATTAATAAAAAAAAAAAACAAAAACAGACACCTCTATTCTAGGGCATAATGTACGATGTTATTATGCTGCAGGTTTCCGAGCACGCTGCGTACAATAATAAATAACGACCTCGCCTTCCGACAGTCGACTATAAACCAACGGACCTATTGAATTTCGGGAATAGATCCAACAGTAAAAATACCACCGAGCCGTAGAGTTTTGAAACTGAATTATTATTTTAATCGAATGTCGCTGAAATTCGGAAAATACTCCGGTACATCGCGCATAAAATATCTTCGGCGAACAATATACGGTATAATCGAACGGGCGGTTATCGTTTCTCGTCACTAGGAAAAACTGTTTGGAATTTATAATAAATTTTATTGTGTAAGTATGCGTTCGCCCGGAAACGCACCTGCCTGTGCCGTTCATCGCCACCTGTCGCCTCGAAAGAAACCGGTTGCCGGCGGCCAGTGCGCGCCATGTGTTTTTCATTCTTAAAAAAAAAAAAAGAAAGAAACACCGACGAAATAAACGTGTAAAACAAAAAAAAAAAAAAAAAAAAAAAATTATATATATAAAATCTCAATGTTTCATTTTCGCTGCCCGACTGTGTATACACNCGAAAAAAACGGGAAAAAAAAAAAAAAAAAAAAAAAAACGAAATCATCATCATCACGCGCAATATCCCGACCGTAACGAAAGTTTAGAATCTCCCGTGTAACGGGACAATAATAATATAATCCCGACGAAATAACCGTTCATACCTTTGGGCCGGAATCGTTAAAAACATAAAAAAAAAAAATTATATATATAAAATCTCAATGTTTCATTTTCGCTGCCCGACTGTGTATACACATTTTCGGATACGATCGCTCGGGTCCTCCAATAAAATGAAAAAACTAAAAAACACCGGTGTAATAAACGAATATTTTATACGGATACTCGGAGACCGTGCAATAGGAGTGCCTTCCAGAAACTGCAAAATGTTGTGTTGTCTCGCCGTTCTAGTAGCCATCCGAAGCGCACGATGTGTGAGCGGACGAACAACAGCTGCAGGTGTGGTGTTACGGTACCGCGATACCAACTAACAAGACGGTAAAACAAAAATTTTGGGACGGGTCCTGGATATTTTTTTGAAACAACACCACCCACGTCGCACACCCCGCCTTTGGTGTCTATGTATAATTCAAATGTGAATTTTATTTTCTTAAAGTTCAATAGGGGACGCCGGAAACAGCAAAATTCTACGGGCTACTTGTGTTTGCAGATTATCGTTTTTTTCTCGAACCGTTATTCCGAATATAATACCGTGAATATTCTGCGTTTGCACGGGCTAAAATTTAATAGCCGAGTGCGCGTTTCGGGCGATTCCGTAACATTCAATAACCGTAATAATATTATGCAAAATTTAACCCTCTAATAATAACGCGTACGGATAATAATGGTATACGGTTTAGAGGTTGAAATATGTTATTATCGTCGTCGAGGTTTAAATCGCGCGCTTTACGTATCAACCCGGTAGATAATATATTACAAATAACTTTGATAGCAACCGCCCGTTATCTATCATATATTAAACGCTAAAATTTTATCGCCGGTACACGGTTAACGGGTCCATACCCGCTGAAATGATCAGTGGCGTGCGCAGGTCGGCGGACGGGAGGGTGGGGGGGGGTAGGTTAAGGGTTATATCCCGTCTACAGACCCTTAAAAATGCAACGACGGCGAGCATTTACGTAATGATTTAATTTGAAAATCTACAAGGCAATATTTCGGCCGAGTTACACAAGAAAAGTGCGGAATTTATTGATTAGAAATAGGTTTTTTTTCCGACTCTTGATCCCTAAAGTCCGATAGACTCCTTGAGCGTGGGGCACAGCAGAAGATTTCACGATTGTCGTACGATTCGTGTTGGCTACATTGTTTCCCAGTTGAAAATCCCCGGACACGCCACCGTAAATAACACGGTAAGAATCTGGACACCGTATATGGATTATCTAGGCTTTGGGTATGATTTGAATCGCTCCAAGATCCGACCTTGTAAAGGAGAAAAACGTGCATCGATATTTTCTCGCTCGTGCGTTCCGCCGGTAAATCTGCCAGTTTACTCGCGGTTAATATTTTCGGATATTAAACTTTTGAAAACCGCTTCAAGTGTTCTGCGTGTCGGATGCCGAAGACGATACGACGGGGCAAACAAATATTTGACGGGCTTACGTGATCAATACTCGAAATATTTGTTCGAAAAACGGACCGTCAAAATGTATTACACGGCGCGAACATTCGCATTTTAATGCCGGCGATTACGGTTGTTCGACGACTTGTGCGCGACGCAAATTACGATCACGGTTTTTCAGTAAAAGTAAAGATGTTTAGAAAACAAAAGATAATGTACGCTAACGATAGTACCGTAATCGTAACGACGTTGTTTTATCGCCGAAAATCACTTTATAGTTTGTCTCGGTTTTTTTTTCGCATTGCGTCGACCGGGTCTCGTTTCTTGAACGACTTTTCTCGATAAGCTTAATTACGTTAACGACAGCGGGGGAGCTTTGCGTTCGCAAACCCCAAGCCGTACACCCGAGTACTTAAAACGCGGAATGTAATAATTTCGAAATTGCACTTTCCAAAAAGGTTTGCGTGCGCATTTTTATTTGTTTCGGATTCGATCCGAGGACTGTTGTCGCAGAACGATATGACGTCACAACAGTAACCGTTGGTTTCGCGTACACAACTCAACGCGGCTTGCCGTCGGCCCGAACCCGATACTGTTCCGCGTAAAACTCGGCAGCGTCCTGCGTTAAAACCGCGCCACCCAGAACCTATGCCGCGGCCTTTGGAACGCTTTACGGGGGCCGAAAAACCGGATTGTCCCCCCCCACACACACACACACATACACACACGCGAAATTTCCGTCGGAATCGCCGGGCGTTCCGGCTTTGAATAATGAACCACGTACGCATATCACGTCCGTTATCTTTGCGGCGTATAGCGAAATCGGACGGCGCTGTTGTCGAAAATCTCCGGGCCAATGAGCCGTAGAATAACGTCCTCAAAGTATCGGCTTTGTACGATTCGCCGGTAGAACACACGCACGTCTTGTTTAACCCCGCGTCTTCGATATTCCCTCCGCTCGAAATCTAAAAATGACGGCGCGACGGTGTTTTTCAGAGAGCGGCAATCGTCCGCTTTCAAAACTGTTCGGGGCCCGACCCGAAACCCACGGACGGCGAACGCCGTCGTTTCCGCGCCGCTCAGCGACCGCGACGAACGGTTGACGCGTATTACATTGCGTTGCGGCGACGGCGGTACGGTAACCGTACGGTATGTACCGCGGTCGCCGGCGGTTACCGCATTCCGAGAGGCCGTTCTCCGGCGTCGGAAAGGCGCTCATTTTTCCGCGCGAACAATATGCCATTGTACTGTACGTTGACGCGCGTTTTCCGCCCCGTCCTTCTCCTTCAGCCACCCCGCCCCTCATCCGGTAGACGGCCGAAATATTTCGCGCGCGCCGAACATTCCGAGAACGGCACACTCCCGGGGTTCGCACAAATTTCGCGTTGCAGTAGAATTTTCCGCGAAACACCGACGACTTATTAAAAAAAAAAAAAAAAAGACCCGTGTGAAAACTTGTCGCGTACCGTGTTAAAAACGACTGTCCCGACTTTCGTCACCCTTACATTTAGAGGGGACGGCATTTCAAGCGCTCGTTTTTACCGCGCCGTCAGTCGAGTGTCGACTGTTGAACGTCGTACGCGGATGCAATTTGTGCATGGACGCTATTATACCGTAGAGGACAGCGAACGAAAATTTCGGGTTCGTTTTCTGTTTCACGAAAAACCGAGACTTGCTACGAGCCTTCGCTTCACTCTCGATAAAATCACAGACGTGTAACTTCTTAAACTCGCAAAAAAAAAAAAATAATAATAATAATCGCACAAAACAAAACGCGTCGCCGCAGAATGCACGTTGCGACCGAACGCTTCGACGCTCGTCCGTATACGTTTCGGACACGTTCCGACAGCGCGCGTTGACAATAAACGCGGAATTTGGCGGAATACAAAAAAAAAAAAGCTCTAACGCGCGCGCGCCGTCTAGAAATCGGACGAGGGGGAGGGTGTTAGAAAAGAAAAAAAAAACACCCCCGTCGCTTTTTACACGCGTTAAGAGCGCGCCCGTAATGTATGGGTTGCGATCCGACACCGGGATCCGTACCGTTACTAGTTTGTAATCCACCAGAAAGGCGCAATCGAAAACATCGGAAAAACCTCGAAATCTCCCGAAAACATTTAAAAACGTGTGAAAACGTTATAGAGGGGTTTCAAAAGTCCCCCCTTCCCCCGGCTAACGGCTCTGAGTTATTCAATTAAACTTCCTACTGTGGGCTGTACGCAAACAAATGATCAACGCAAAATAACGATTTATTTTAAATAAAATAATCGTATACGTATTATATAAAAAAAAAAAAAAAAAATTACTCTTTATCAATCATTTTCGCGGTGTTAAAAAAACGTTATTTGCANTTAAACTTCCTACTGCGGGCTGTACGCAAACAAATGATCAACGCAAAATAACGATTTATTTTAAATAAAATTAACGTATACGTTAAAATCGTATACGTATTATATATAAAAAAAAAAAAAAACAAATAACTCTTTATCAATCATTTTCGCGGTGTTAAAAAAACGTTATTTGCAAATTAAATCCGTTAGGAGGGGAACCATATTAAACCCCCACGGTTATTTTCGCGTTTTCACAATATCTGTTGAGTGATTTTTTTTTTTGTCGACGTTTTCTTCCGCGAATTTCAAGAACGCATTATAAATCCGGTCTCTGGTTCCGATGTTAAACGTACGGTATGGTATACAAGTCCAGTGTTCCGGGGGGGGAGGGGAGGAAGTTTAGTCGTTCGGAACAAGTGCCGGGTACGCGTTCCCGAACGCGCGCCAGTACCTGTAACGCGAAAACACAACGTAATCGATCGGATTGGTGAAATTCCGGAAAATCACCCCGGCCGAAAACGATAGTCGCCACGCAACAACGCCGAACGCAATCATTTCCACCGCGGCTTTCGTCCGACGCCGCCGGAACACTCGGTAGAAACGAAAACTTGTTTTCTCCCGCGAACCAAACATTTAGCGCGCTGCGGCGACGCGAAAATCGAAATCCCGTTCGGAACAACACGGCGACGGGGGAAAGTCACGAGACGTACAAAACGGTCAGAAGTACGAAAGAGAAAAAACGTTGTACGCGCACGGGTGTCCGGTGAAAATATGAACACTGTGCGATTGTCCTCAACCGAACCGTTACCGGAACGGAAAACGAAAATCGAAAATACCAGAAACCGCGTTGTTTTTTTTCTCCCCGCGCGTTTTCCCGGCTGTGTAGAAAATTAAAAAAAAAATATTAACGATTTCCGCTACCCAGAAAACACCCGACCTCGATGAACCTCGGTGATCGGAGCGTGATTTTAATTTAAAATGCGCTAGAAAAAAAAAAAGGATGGGCAGGGAAATTGAAGTTTAAAAAAGACATAAAGTACAATAATAAAAAAATGTAACGTGGGTACATTCTCGAATCGCATATTATTAAAAACGTGCTGTTGTAGTAGTACCACTCGGTTGTATTATAATAGCAACTGCATTGCCGGGGTGCATAATGCAATATGTATATTTTGATTTGGAACGTAACCGACGAGTGGATAAAAAATTAATAGGTTCAACGAAAGCGAGTGAACAGCAATCGTCGTCGACGTACGTTCGGCACATTTGCATTTGTATTTGTTTTTTTTTTTTTTTTTTTTTTTTTTTTTTTTGTCACCGGTAGTTAAGCTTTTTATTCCGCCGCGACAGAGACTATGTATACGAACGAACGGGGGTCGGCTACGCGTATTTCGACGCAGTTTTTCTCTTTTTTTTTTTTTCCTGGTAATTATATTCATTTTAGTGCACGAGTTGGAAATTCGAAATGCCCTACTCGGGAAATGTTGGCTTTTAACGTAGTATCGGCTGGATGTTATCACCGGGTAGGTCTTTCCGTTCGAATTACTCTTATCCGGTTTTTTTGTTTGTTTTTCTTCGGCCACACATCAAACCTACTCATTGTGCATACTTTTGCACTGTTGGTCGCAGGCAGAAGGTGTTTTTTGTTGAACAAACAAATACAATCAAGAAAAAAAAAAGAAAAAGAAAGAACCTAACATACGACTCGATATAATAAGGTTTCACGTGTTCTACACACGTATTCCTCGTTATTTCAATTCGTTTTATTTGTTCTCAGCGGTCTAGGAGTCGGCGGGACGAGGGGTACGGCCGAATACCGATAAATCGACAGAAGATTAATCTCCAAATTTTATGATAAAACGTATCGAGATCGATGTGCGGTGCGGCTTTTGACGTTGAAAAGGGACGACAGTGTGACGGCAGGAAGTACAATATAAGGAGTTACGGGAGAGATGTAGTGCGCATTATATCAAATTTTATCAAAGGGCACGGACCACAATGGTTTCGACACGATGAAAAGCGCTGCGAAAACGGAGACGGAATTAGAACAGCCGCAAGGCGGCGACCGACGGGTAAAAGACCGCCGGGGAGGACACCCGGCGGAATGCGTTGCACGTCGGTCGGTGGGAATCGAAGAACATCCGGAAACAACGGGAAAACGTCATCGATCGGGAAGAACGTTTCGTGGGTTCGTGCGGCGTGATAGATGAAAGGAAGCCACGTCGAGGAGGCTCTTGAAACTTGAAAGGCCGTCGAAATAGAGAACGGAGAGAGGAATCCGCGGAACAGCTACGTGTTTCGCGCGCGCGCGTGTCCGCGGAGAACTTTTCTATCGGAAATTTCGCTCCAACCAAACGGTGTGTTGTAGCGCTTTCGGTCTGGTTTCAATTGGCGCGAAAACGGTTAACGTCGAAAAAATGACAATACAACGTTTCACGAAATGGCTATTTCGAACGTCTTGAAATTGTGATTAGACGTTTTTTGTTTTCAGCGTTTGAGGGACGAAAATAAAATTTGAATTTTTCTCCGCGCACAAAATACACGATTGAAAAAAAAAAAATTAGAAAAATTGGACAACAATGGCAGAATTATTAGCGCCGGAGGACAACGCACTTTGGGGGGGGGGCGGAGACACCCTGCGTATTAAACACCCGTCCCTACCGATTTGACGTACTCAAACAGCGCGCTTTCGTTCTTTGCGCGCGGCTGGTTTTCGGGCACCCGTGAAATTGGGAAAACCCGGTGCCCGCGAACTACGGTGTACACATTCCGCATGTTCCTAAGTGCGCCCACTAATGTAGACGATTGTCCAGCGGATCGATGGGAATTCGGGAACGACGTTAACCCCGTGGGATATTTTTGCGTCGGCGGCTATTGGCGCGAACAAAACCCAAAGGGTTTTCGTATGATCGACCGGGGCGAGAAAATAAAAAAAAAAAAAAAAACCCGATCGCCGATAACGGGATCCGATTGACTCTACCAACACCCCCCCCCACACACACACACACACACGACCCACACGCCACCACACGGCGGATTAGCTATCCGCTTTGATCGTCGGGAACATCCGGAATCCGGCGGCCGCCGCACGCCGTTTCGACGGATTCGCGACCGCGCGCGTCAGCAGTAACGGCCGACGGGTGAAACAACAGCGCTGCTCGCCGTTCCGTCAGCGGCGGCGGCGGCGGCGGGCGGACCCGACGGGACGAATGGAATTACCCGCGGGCGTATACATTACGAGCGTTGCGCGCGCGACGAGCGATTAGTTATCCGAGCGTTATCGCGTCGAAACGCGCGCGCCGAAAAAATCGTCATTAGAGTGAGCGCGACGGGCCGGGCGGCCCGCCGGGGGGAGGGGGCGACGTTCAACTCGAGACGTCCGTCACCGCGCCCGCCGTCAACGCGTTATCGTAATAGTATAACAGGAGCGGCGGCGGTGCGTGCGTCCGCCGCGAGACGGTGCGACGAGAGTCGCGTTTGTGCCGCGCGCGCGGTGACGCAAGACAATTCGGTCGGTTTTAATTAGGCCCATCCGCGGAGGGACACCGCCGCCGTGGTGTACGCGTATAACTGTCGCTCGCCCTCCCACCACCACCACCACCACCACCACCACCAAACCCACGCGCCGTCGCCCGCACTGTCGCGCCGTCACGTCACGTGTCACGTCTCCCGGCCGTAACGCCGTGACGCCGTCGTCGGTCGCGACGCGCGTGTAACGCGATCCCGCTCCCGCCTTCGCGCGCGTTCCGCCCTCCCGACGCGACTCTTGTCCGCCGTCTTCCGGCGACTCCTCGCTCGTATTTCGCTACGCGCGACCGTCATTATTATTACGCGTTATTGCCGTTGTCGTTTTACCGGCGTACATTTCGCGGCCTCCCGGGGCACACATCCGAGTGCAGTCGGAACCCGCGAGGCCGACCGACGACGACGATGACCGATCGCGCGGATCCGCCCCCCCCTCCACCCCCACCACCATTGTATAGAGAGGATAAAGGACACATTTCGGGCTCGATACTGCGGCGCGTTCCGAGAGTACTCTAATGAAAAATGCTCCTCGGTAAAGCCGCAGTCACTATATTACTATAAAAAAAAAACCAGTGACAGCAGCGGAAGCCGAAATCCTTACGGAATTACAAAGCCGTAGAAGATTTTCTTTTCTAGTAATGCGTGTTATTTTCCCCTCTGGGAAAACTGCACTTCTTTTTTTTTTTTTTAAGGTTTTTCCAGGTTCTCAAATTCGAAAATTACAACGCCCGTCACGATTCGTTTTTACTGGGTTTTTTTTTTCCCGGAGTGGATATTCGGCGGATTAAGAATCTTAATAATCGGTACGGTTCTTGAATAAATTACAATTTCGGTTAGTTTAAAGGTTTTAAACTCGGGTTTCGGATCTCGGAATATCGTTTCCAGATTTCGGCTTAACTGATTCGTTTTTATGAAAAGGCTCTCGCTTTGTCGCTACAACCGATCATCTGTTCCGCTAAATATCGACTTTATTATTCACTAACATTCCGTCCCTACCACCACCACCCTCCCCTACTGTTGAAAATATCGGCCGCGCCACCGGAGGCACGCGTTCGAAAAGTTTTCCGCTCCCGTATTGTTTTCAAGAAACGCGTATTTATATTTTACACTTTGTTTTATGAATAACACACAATAAACGTTATTCGCGTGTTTATTTTACAACCGTTTTCCGCGAAACTTCACGGAACCCGATAGCGGCCCCCACAAAGACCGAAAGCGTTTTCGTTTTGTCGAAAAAGTTCCGGTTCTTCGAATCGAGCAGAAAAACAAAGAAATAAAATGAATACAAATAGCACACTCGAACATTCGCCGTGTACCGGCCGGCTTCTTTCGGCCGCTGCGTCCGGGCCCCCGGGCGAAAACGCCGAAAACGGCGCGCGTGGCCCGGCCGGCTCCCGTTCGCACGCATGCATTGTGAAAACGTTTGCGTCGCGACAAACGCGGGCGCGTGTGCAGTGTCGAGTGCCGCGGGAACGTTTTTCGACGGGAGCCGCTTCGGGACGCGCCGCGTCCGTGACGATGTCCGCCACACGCGCCGCACGCACGGCACCGGTACGTGCGTCCGCGCGCCGCGAAAACCGTACGGCCGCCGTGCGGTTTCGGGCGCGCGTGGTGACGCGGGCGCGGCGCGTACCTATTGTACACGCCGACGGAGGGATAACCCATTGATCGGCGCGAACTGGAGCGTCTAAAAACGCGGCGGACCGTGAAAGGATCGGGCGGTCCGGACACGCTACGCCGGCGGCGGCGGCGGCGGCGCTGGCCGCGGAGCGGAGCGCGGGCGGGTAGCGCGCGGCGTTATCGTGCCGGGCGGGTAGCGCGCGGACGCGGCGGCGGCGGCGGGGAGGTTGCGCGAAACGGGGCGGCGTCGGCGGAAATTATAACCTATACGCGAAAGCCAAAAGGTTTCGAAGGTTAATGGCGCGTGCAAAACGGTCCGCGCGTTCTTTCGGCAGCGGCGCGACCCGTACGAAACGCAATCATTATCGTAATAATAATAATAATAGTAATACGTGTAATACGGCGGAGAGCCCGGCGCGGTATTGCGGTGCACCGCCCGCTCGAATGAAACGTGTCCGATCGACGTCCCCGATGTGTCTGAGGCGGTAAAAACAGGACGGACGCGCGCGACCACTGCGACCGCGGTCGGGGACGCGGGACACGGGCGGGAATTCGAACGCACGCGTCCGTGAGCAACGTAAAAAAACGATTCTGAACGGAGTTCGGTCGGGCGTAGCGTTGCCGTGTCAACGCAGCGTACCGCGTACATTATCATTATTGTGTCATATTGACGCGGTACAAAACGATCGCGCGGTGCCAATCGACCACAACGATTGTTTTGAAAAACGTTGAAAACTTAATAATCACGAAACAGTGACAAAAACGGTCGCCTGCGACGACAACCTTGGTTTTAATCTTTCAATCTTTTTTCACCCCAAAAGAACCGGGTTTACCTCTGGGTTATCTGGAATGCTAATGAGTATTTCAGAAAATTACCTCTCCAAAGTGCCCCGTGAGGAACGTTTCCTTTCGGAAAAGACGCTATACTCGTTAATCGGGTTTTTTTTTTTTTTTTAAAAAAAAAGATAATTATCATTGTAAAACCGATATATTCTTCGTCCCACTCGGAATCTTAAAAAAAAAATAATATTAATAAATCCGTTCTCGACGAGGCGTTGCAGTTGTAAGTCGTCGTTATAACACTGCGGTATGTATTCGAGTGATTTTGCGTTATTGTACAGACGGCGTGCATAAAGAAAACTAACCGAGAGTTTTTCCCGGTTAACTCGTGTCGCCTCCGGCATAACGTAACGCGAGCACAATAATAACAAATAACGGACGTTGTTTTTAAAGGCCACGCCGGCCGGTCCGGGTCGGGCCCGATTGCATTTACAGTAAACATATAACACGAATGTATTTTTTATTATTATTCTTCTCCTTCTTCTTTTTCTTAGGTGTCTTGAAGACCATTCGAGTCCATAGCATGAAAAATATTACTGCGAGGTAACGCAAATATCGTGTACAGCGGCGTGCTGGACATTTGCACAGAAGGTAAGTTGAGTTATCCGCATTTCGCCATCGGTACAATGTAAATTCAAACTAAACCACTTTTATCCGGAGACCGTCAATATACCCCCGCAGAGAACGCCGGATTAAAGCGTATTTTCTCGCCCGTACACCCCGTCATTAAACCAGTACCGCGTTATACTTTTGATTATGAAACGGGCGCCCCCGTCCCCCGCCCGTTCGAGTCACAACAGTTTCAATAAGTTTACGCCGGGGGAGCGATCAAAAGTACACACATTATTTTATGTGACTAGGGGTAGGGGCGAAAAATTGTGAACAGTTTCAGAACAAAGTCTAGACAAGCGGTTCGGCGACGATTGCAATAGTGACAAAATAATAATTCAAATTCACGTCAAATCCTCCGGGAAAATTGCCGACTCGTGATAAAATAATCGCTCCGTATACGCCCGAAACGGAATCATACCGTCCGCGGTCGCGTGCGATGAGCGTAAGTACGCGGGCACGAAAAACATGGCGAATAAAGGCAATTCACTCGAGAGCACGCCGCGCCCGCCGTCGCCGGCCGACCGCGGCGCGGCGTTTAAAACGCGCGTTGTTCAGCGGTGACTGCCGGACGCTACGCTGTCGGTCTTGAAACGTTATCCGTCGACTTGTTATCAAACGTAATGCCGAGAACGCTGTCCGCGGTTCTTCGCCGGTCGTTTGTCGACACGTCAATTATTTCCGAGCGAGATATTTTTTATAAGCGCACGTCCTGTCGAGAGAACGCGCGCGGTCAACAGTTCACGTACAGGCGGATTTCCTCGATATTCTCCGGATACGCGAAATTCGATCGACTCGAAATCGTCCCCCGAACACGTTATCCGTTATCAGTCCCGTGTCACCGCGGCCGACACGAGTGTGTTGATCGCAGTGCAACGCCGTCCGAGATATCGCGACGAACGTCTTGCGGCGTTACACATCGCTCCGCACGCAGCTCCGGTAGGCGACAGTCGTATCGTATGCGATTTCCGTCACTTCCGGCGTGTTTGTCGTCAATATTACGCCAATAACGTGTTTACCTGCCGCGTACAGGCATTTACTCGGTTATTTAATACGGCCGGCCGGCTGCCGCCGTTCGTTTTTATGTATACGAAAACGTTCCGTTTCAGAGTCTTCTGAGCGAAGGGCCCGAGAATCTCAACAGAACGTTGCGTATTGATTTGAATTCAATACAACATAACGGTATCGGCATTATACCCGACTGATCAAAGCAAACGAAAACCCCAGGGGTATTCGGTTATTGTCGTTATTATTATTACTATCCGTCCGTCATCGTCGTCGCGCCCGTCCGCAACTGCACGGAGAGGGTTCGTTACGGTAAATCCACGAGGTGGACACACATTTTATCGCGAACCGACGATTATTGTGCGCGGCGTAACGCACCTACTCTATGCGTTTCAAACGAACGCCGAGCTCAAGTTCCGTATCGGTTTCCCGAACACCCGAGCCGAGCCTCCCCTCCCCTCCTCTCCCCCACCCCCGAACCGCTGTAATAATTTCCATATTCTCTTACGAACGAGAAACTATCTGAACAATTTTAATTCGTACTCGTTCGCAAACATATAATAATAATAACGGCTTAGCCGCGAATATAACAGCACGACATTTAATGCGAAACCATTTGTGCTCGGCCGGGTTTTCGTGTATTTATCGACTCAACCCCGCCTCAAGTTAAACAAAAAAAAGGAATCGAGTACACGGGTTGGGTCACTACTAAGCGTCAACGCCACTTTTTCGTTTACGTTATATTTCGCACGATATATTCGAATTTTGATTTTCGGAATTTCCAAATACTTCGATTTTTCACAACGTTTAAAGAGTATCCCGTGGCGATACTAACTAACTTCGGGTTTTCAAACGAGTACCCAAGTACATTAAAAACTCCGTAAACAGGCGAACAAATGGGGTGAATAATACGTTTAGCGAATCGCCCCGTACGTTGAAATTATTTTTAATTCGCTACGCGACGATCGATGCGATCGTTTCAAACCATCGGAAATTTCGGCCCTGCGTCTTTCTGCGTGCCGATTCGGATAAGACGAACGTATTTGAATTTATGTAAATATAAACATTTTTTTTTTTTTTTTTTCATCGAATATCTCATTATCATATTATAATAACGTTGTAAACGTCAAAAAGTGTATTTGGCGTTTGAAGGGCGTGCATCGATAGGGACTGCATCGGCGAGCGAAAAGCCCGGGTTTTTCTTTTTCTCGTAATTGCATTTGAATATTTAAAATATATATTAGAATATTGCTATTATACGAATACATTATCATTATTATTATTTCCCCCCCTCCCCCGATTCGCTTTTGCAGTACAATATCGAAACGTTCGATATTTTTACGGTACACGGCGATCTGTCGTACGGCCCAATTATATTATTATAATAATATTATACCTATTGCCAACGGGAAATCGATGGAGGTTTTTTTTTTTTTTTTTTTTAATTTTAAATTTTGAATAAATATTCGCCACCGTCAACAATATTATTATGACGACGGCGTGGGCGTATGCAAAATTGTCAATACATGCGTGCGACTACAGGGGCGTAGCCGATATGTATACGAGCGTGGTCGGGGAAGGAGCGCGAAATCCCCCGGGGCGGCAAAATTATAATCGTTTTTCCGTAATAAGCGTGTATTTTTTTTTACATTTTTTTTTCGTAGGTAAAACGCAATATCGTAGTAACAAAACACGCGTGTTTCGAGTGATGACGCGCGCCCGTGTATGAGATCGACGACGTTCAAATGCGGTTCCGCGTCTTGCGGGATGAATTTAAAACACGCTTTTCCCGGGCAAAAGCGCGCGAAAGTCCTCCACCCCCCCTCCCCCGCGCAACGGCTATTACGAGCGTTCGTCCGGCAATTCAACCGGCTCCGGCCGGGTCGCGGGGAAAAGCGCCGGGTCAAACAACGTCGCGACACGCCGAACGCCGGCGCCGCGCCGTCTCGCGGTTTCGGGCGTTCGGTTCGCGGCCCCGGGAAGAAGAAGTGTCCGACGCGGTTTCGTTCGCGGATCATTACGCGCGGGGCCACTGGGGCCGGGTACAACTACGCGTTCCCTACGGGCGTGTAAAACAGTGTTCGGCGCCGCACAAAGTAATGCACGACGTTATTGTTAACCCCCGGCGCGAAACCGTTTGCGCGCGGATTCCGCCGCGGGCACCGGGAACCCTCGCGCGCAATATTAAATTATTGTTTGAACGTTGCCCCGCGCGCGCCGTTCGATATTCGTATTAGCGACAGTTATTACGCGTTTCGCAGCGTCTTTGTGCGCGATCGAGTAACCCGAGGGGGGGAGTGGGGGGTCAGAGGTGGTAACAAGGGGGGGCAGAGGGGGCAGAGCGGGCGGGTTAATCGATCCCGTACCGGAACGAGAAGCGAACAAACGACTTGATAATTATCGCGAGCGTGCCCCGTCGCAGCGCCGCGGGTTCGAGATCCGAGCATAACACGCGGACGCATAAACATTCGCCCGTTTCTCCGCCGCCGCCGCCGCCACCACCCGGAGGCGTTTCCCCGGTATCGGCGGCGAACGCGCGTGGCTCCCTCTCGGGTCGGGTTTTTTTTTCCCTCTCCCCCCGGGCGAAATTCCCATTCTTTCGCGTGTACCTACGGCCGCGGCGATATTATAAACGCGTCCGCTGATTAACCGCGCGCAATAACTCACCGCCGCGCGCCGTTTTGTACCCGACTTTTGATTAAAGAGCACGCGGGGGGGGGAGCCCGCGAGCCCCTCGCGCATCCGCCGCACGAATGGGACGCCGGGGAATACTCCGGCGGATCGCGATAAAGTTTACGTCGTACGCGCGTATATTATAAAGTCGTCCGGACGGTAATGCCGCCGCAGCGGAAACGGTTTTTTCCTCTACGTAATAATATTCGCGGTAGAGGCGAGAAAGGGGCGTTCGGACCATTTGTTACGGGACGCGACCCGTTCGGACCGATTTTCGAAGACCCGCCGTTCGTCGGGCTGAAAAAAAAAATACTACTTTTATACAAGCCCCGTCGTCAGGACCAGCATTTTCCTTGTAACGGTTTAACCGAACGTTTATTTAACGGGCCTTTTTCGTAGTTGTGTTTTATCCGCCACGTATTCTCGCATACGAGACCCTTGGTACACAGATACGAAGACAACGGACGCGGGTGTATATTCAATACAACCGGTGTTTCGGTGTTACGTCATTGGTTTTTTTTTTATAATCGATACGAAATAGCATATTGTCGCCGGTGCAGTTTTATTACATTTTACGTGTCCGTGGTCCGAACCTGGCATTTCTCGCGTATAAACGTGAAATTCGAACGTACAAACGGCAGGGACGCGGGTCTGGAAATTCTAAACCGTCGAAAGACACGCGTCCTAATTGATACGAACGCCGTACGTGTGTATAGAACCCCGGTACCCCGGTCTGTACGGGGCATGTGCAAAGTACGCCCTTTTCTCGCCAACGACACGCAGTGAAATTCAACCCGGCTTTTGTACCGTGCCGATCCGCCTATGAAACAATAATAACTTCCGTTCCCGGGTCTGAGCACATTCGGTCCAGACACCGAGAAAGAGCGGCCAAAAGTGCGGCAAACGCTGGCGTAGAACGTTTGTAACATTCAGACGCAGATAGGAGACGTTGGCGGCTGGGATAATATCATTTGGTCTGAGGTAAAAGGTGAGTACGTAACAATTTGATTGGTCCGCGGATGAACACGAACAAACACTTGATCGGTAACTTCGCACGCGGATAATGTGTGTTACGCGGAAAAAAATCGTTCGTCATTGTCCGTCGAACAAAACTAATCGTTTGAAACAGCGAAAACGCGCACCGAACACCGTCTGAATTTCAAAACTGTTGCTTCGCCCACGGTTGTCCGTCCCGGCCGACCGCCCGTTCGTCCGGACGCGATCGGAGGGACCGCGCAAAAACGTCGTGCGGTTAATGGAGTCACGGACATTTTCGGGGGGGGAGGAGGGGGGAAATTCGGCGGCCGCGCGGTTAAATGAGAACGAAAAACGACGACGACGGCACATATGTGTCACGGTCAATACTGCGGGCAACGTAAATACCCTGTACCTATGTATTACGCGGAACAACGATATTACTTTTCTTTTCTTTTTTTT
This sequence comes from Cinara cedri, assembly GCA_902439185.1. Classification (NCBI taxonomy): domain Eukaryota; kingdom Metazoa; phylum Arthropoda; class Insecta; order Hemiptera; family Aphididae; genus Cinara; species Cinara cedri. Next base: position 1,468,842 of record CABPRJ010002375.1, read on the forward strand.
TTTTTTACTTTTTCGTTTCGCATCGAAAAACTCGAGGACGGCGCGTCGCCGCGGCATCCGGACGCCGGGCTGTCGTCACCGTACGAGACAGACACCTCGACGGAAAAGGCATTAATCTTTCTTTTGTTTCGCGACTCTCGCGCCGAGTGGCGGACGATATTAAAACGGGGAGGGGAAAACGTAAAAACGTAAAAATGTTATTAATTACAAACTGACAAAACGAGAAACGCCGCGCGAACAGCTATACAGAAATCGCGCCCGCGGTGTTATAAGTAGTAATGCAATGTTGTCTGCAAAGAGATTCGCCGGAAATTGCGTTTCGTTTTCGAAAAAACGCGACGATCGTCAGAGACGCGCGGACGCGGCGCCGCGCATAATACCTGATATTGTATTACTTTCCGACATCCGTTTTTCATTTCGCGAAAACTTTGCAAAATTTTCCTACCGCTCGGGTTTAAAAACGGCGCCGGCGTTCGGGCTGTTCGCCGCCGTTTTAACGTCTTGTACACGAAACAACATAACGTGATGATAATATTATATACCTAACCCCCCCCCACCCACCCCCTACACCATCTCACCGCCGCCCGCCCTTTTGGCGTAAAAAGTTTACGACGCGCGCATTATTATTATTGTTACAACAATGCGATGTTGCTATTAAATAAGTTTCGACTGCTGTCTGGCACGAACGGGAACGCGAAGAAACGCGGCCCGGCCCTGCCCCCGCCCCTCCCGCCGGCGTACACAAACGATCGGTTGTGAAATCGCATTACGATAATAACGCAAGAGGCGCCCGCCGAATTCGTACAAACTGTTGTCGTGTCGTGCCGCGTCGAACGTCTTCGGTTCGTGCGACGTAAAAATATCAAATGTCGCGCGGACGCGCGCGCGTTTCGTTTCCAACGTCCCGATATTTTCGCGCGTGTGTTTTTGTTTTTTTTTTCTCTGTCACCTCGATCGACCTCGTAAAAAACACGATTTCGGTGATACCGATCTCGTACGCCCGTCGTTACTGTATTGCCGTAGTACCGACTCGCGGAAATCGTCGGTAAACCCGGCCGGACAGCAGCCGCAGTCCGGTCTATCGTTGTCCGCGCGACGTCATACGCCGTGCTGATGAAACACGATAAGCCGTCGTGAAAAATCAACGCTTTTCACCGGTAGGGGGGGGGCAGGAAACACGAACGACGTCGGTTTTTTCATCCCGAACCTACACCAGCCGTTGTTGATTCCGCGGATCGGATGTCGACCGATTTGTTTTTCCTCCCCCTTTACTTTACGCAACGGACGCAGAACAGCGCACTGCGCTGTTAAATTCGTATTTTATGATCTCGTTTTTCGATTTTTTTTTTTTTTTTTTTTTGTCTTACTACTGTCAGACGTCTCTCTCTCTCTCTCTCTCCGTACAAAAACGAGAAATACGTTCACGGCGTTATTTCGGAAAACGTTTCCCGCCGACAGTTATTATTATCACTCCGTATTTCGCCGTGTCGTCGCACGGCCCGGTGAACAAAAACCGGCGATTAAACAATTTCCCGTCGGTAAATTATTTATCATGCGAAAGACGAGACGCGTGTGCGCTCGCGCATCGGCCGGGCGGCGTTCACGTACCGTCGGAAAATGAATATTTTATGCGAGACTAAATCGGGTACCTGAAAACAATAGAAGACGGTAATGTGCGGCTTGTAATTACCGCGTTCGGGAACACGCGCCTCCGGACTTTCGTTGTGGGAGGAGGGGGGTGGGGAGCGAAATTCTCAATTAAATTTAATATTAACGATTGATAAGTAAAGAAATTACGTCAATTAAATACATTTGTTTATATATGATTTTATCTACTTCTGGACCGATGACCGTGTCAAATGCCAACGTAAGTCCACTTCTCACGGGATGGGGGAGGGCGATCGTCTCCATCTCCTCACCCGTAAGGACGCCCCTGCGATTAACTCAAAATTCGACATTTTCCCGTTCAAAAATTAGACAAACGCATTACATACTGATACGTCTTACATAATCGTTCGTTTAGCGTCTCGTTTTTAACCCTCGCGGGTGGTGGCCGAAAGATCGTACACGGGGACGTATTTAGAGGTGGATCCACGGGGGGCTTTGAGCGCGGTGGCCTAGTAATCTTTTGAAACGTGGTAAAATAGCTGTATTATTTTTTAAACGTCAATCCCAAAGCGGGTTTACACTCGTTCAGCTGGACCTGGTTCTAGAGCCCAAAGTGTTCGATACAAAATGTAAAGTGCATTAAACATCGAAATTCCAGTATGAAAAAAAAAGACTGACATACTTCGCACGATGGGTAAGCCACTGTTGTAGGTGAGCAGTTGGGAAGGTAGGCTATAGAGGGGAATTTAATGCTTATTTGTACACAACAATTAAACATTGCTAACAAAAAACGATTCGGAGCGAAGTTCGGTTACACATTTTTTAAAAGGCCGTAATACTTACGATTTTTATCAAAATTTGATGTTAAATTGTTTTGAAAAAAAAATTCTAGATTACACTCGCTTTTTTGTTTTTGGACTACAAATAACGGCTTCTTCTAACGAACCGCTCGTTAAATTTTCAAGCATTTTTATTGGGTCAAACAGTTTTATCAACAGAATACGTAACAAATAAATATGACGCGAAATTAAAAAGTCTATAAATAGCTAAAAAATGATCAAAATGTTTTGACAATTTTACCGCGTCTAGAAAAGGCGATTATAAATGTTTTGTCCGAACTTCGAGATCGGATATTTTTAACATAGTCGAATTGAAAAAAAAACGAAACCGAAACTAATACAGAGTACCGCCCAGTAAAGGCGCCGCGCTTGAAAATCGGAGAGAGATTTCCGGTAGAAAAAAATTGTTCGCAGATAAAAAAAAAAAAAAAAAAAAAAAAAAAAAATAATAAAAAAAAATATAAACATCGTTGTGAAACGTTCGCAATACGTTTCTCGTTCCGCTCGGCGTCTGAAAGGCGTTCTTGTGATGAAAGGGCGCTGAAAATGTCTCCGGTCGCGCGTTACAGTACCTGTATTTGCGCGGGGAGGGGGGGGGCGGCGCTCACTGTACGAGAGAAAAATAAATTCGGCCGGGTCCGAGCACTTAAAAGTCACTTTCCACTCCGCCGCCTCACCGTATACACGTACGTACACCGCCGTTACACGACACGATTTTTCTATTTTTCATTTCCGCGCACTCCGTATACATGTATGAACTGTGCATACGCGACGTGAATATCATTATCGGGTACAGCGTTATCGCACGAGCGCCGCGTGCTGTCCAGTAGATGGAAACGCATTATAATAATATTTCGGCATACGGCAATAACGTTTGCGAGTGTATATTATTACCTTTTTCTTTTTTTCTCTTTTTTTCCGCGGGTCTCCACACACCCCACCCGCGCATATTTTATTCTAGTCTCGACCCGTTTCTCCGCGCGTAGTCATCCGGATCCGAATATCGTTTTGTTCGGATACGTGTATCAAAGTCCAAACACACATTTCGTCCGTCCGCGCGACGTTCGGCCCGATTTTTTCAATTTTACCGCTACACCCACATTACGATACGATTTTGTTCTCGTCGGAATTTCGCACAGACAATAATATTATTGCTAAAAGTATACAGTTTTTTTTTTTTTTTTTTTTTATATATATATAATTCTGGATTTTATAACACTTGCAAAATACACTCTGCGCCCGCAGAGTGTATTTGAAAAACGCGCGTTTGTTTTATTGTCCGAGAGATATTTGGAACCGAGCGTTATTTACATTCGTAATCGAATCGCCAACGAGCGTTTCCATTATTATCCACTGCTGTTTTTCAGGACGATTTTCTCGGAGGATTTTTCTCGTGTACGTATTTTCAAACGACGGACACTGACTTTGCAAATGACAGCCGCCCCATCAAAACACAACGACTTTGATACGCTTAACGCGTTAATATCACGTGCGTGTACACCGACTGCAGATTGCAATATACTGTTATAATATGTCGCTGGAACACGTCTCCGGGCTTCGGTTTCGAATCCATACCGGAGGCGTATCGTGATAGGGAAGGGCGTTATCATCTAATAGTGACCGGGCTATACGAAATCTATTACCCTTTCCTACTAACTCCGACGGCGGCGTGTTACGGAGGTCGTGGTAGACATTCTCTTTACCGATCCATTTTGAAAAGCCAAAGTCAAATGAAATAATCAAAAATCGATATTACGAGGCGTGGCGGTAAAACGGCAACCATAACACGTTGTCGCGAACCCGATCGCGTCGAGTATTCAACTTACGTATCGGTGACAAATTGGCCGACCGCTGGATCGCGATTGATAAACGAAAAGCACCCTTTATGTGCATTTTAATCAGCTGTATAAACCGGAAAAAATCGGTTTCTGAGGCCGGGAGGATAACCGACAAGTACCTATTACCGTTTGATACAACGTGCCCGATAAAAATACAATATATAAACATAAATAAAGTCGTGTGTCGTAACGATACCATTGTTACCCGCTCACCGCGCGCGGCCCGGAGGCGCCCGTGCGGAAGCCACACCGAAAGTCGAATCTAATTTGTGCGTGTTGGAAACGTGACTCTGTCCGCGGTGGTGTACGACCGGCACATGCTGTAACATAATGCGCGCACGGTTTCCGACGTATCCGTGGAAATTAAACTTCGTTCATCTTCGGCGAAGGGGAGGGTGAATATATATATATAAAAAAAAAAAAAACCGCATAAAAAATCGGTTCCATTGTATTACATATATGACGACGATGATGATGTGATGCGCGGCGCGCGTGCGTTATTGTTATACGGCGTACCGTACGCGGTATACGTACGAGGAAACCGAAAACGTAAAAAAAAAAACACACACACACACACATACACGAAATAAAACAATGGGGGGAAAAAACAAACAGTATACGCGTGTATACACACACGCACACAGGAAACGGGGGCTCTGGAAATCAATAAAAACGGACTGCCGCCTCTCCCGCCACGGCCACACCGTACGTCCGGTCGGAGTGTGCACGGATATCGGACTGGTGCGATTCATTTTGCGATTCGATAGTAATAATCGTCGTCGACTATCGGTTCTCAAAAATCGCGGGACGTGAGCCCCGGGTCAGTCACGGGTTGAGTCAGCGGTGGCGTGAATTTCCCCGGAACAGTTGCAGTAAAAAATAGCCAAAACGGATCTCGTTTAAATAACCTTTGTAGGTTATTTAAAAAATGGTCTGCCGACCTTTGCCGGTCGGTAGTGTCGGGAACTGAAACTATGGCCACATAGACGTTCCCGCAGATGCACTTTACATTTCCCGTTACCGTCGTACAATCTAACGATAAGGTTCCACACGTACGCGGCCAACTTAATTCGATCGTGACGAAGCCGCTGACGCCTCTACTGGGGGGTCACGTCCACAATAAGCGCGGGCGGATCCTCTTATAGGCCGATAGGCCTAGAAAGCAGCGTATTTCGAAATCGAACGCACAACACAAAATCGTTTGATTGGGCGACATTGGACATTTTAGATTCTGAGCGAAGCGAAGGATCCGTTGTTTTCACTATGATGCGCGTTCTTCTGGATTCGATCGTCCAACAGTCATTAATCCAGCGTGTCATTATTACGTTTGTCCCGGATACCGGCTGAATCGTAAGCCGTTCGCCGCCGTCGCCGCCGTCGCCGCCGCCGCATAACACGACGCATATCATATTTATAATTACCGATTTTCCGACGACGAGTCTGTCGTACGTAACACGTGCTTTTTATATCATTGTGCCCTCGAAATCGCCGGCTTTCAAACTGCGCGCTTTTAAAAGCCATCCTAAGCGGTTCATTAACGCCGTATAATATAACGAGCTTCGCGATAACCCCTCGCGACGTCGGCAGCCTGCGTTATCTACGCGCGTGAGATTTCGCATTGTCTTCTCTCTCTCTCTCACTCGTTCGCCTCAGGCGCCTGTGTACATAGGTACCTGCCATAATCGATAACCCGTTCCCTTGTGTTCCCCTACCGGTCGTAAACTTTCTCGATAATTCCCCCGTATTATCCGGTTGGCGCGCGTACGCTGCAGCAACAAACGCTCCGACCCTCCTTACCCCCCGCGGCGCGCTGTCATTCCCGCCCGCTAATTTCGAGATAAACTCGGCGTACGCATAATCCGTAAACCGTATACACCCAACCGAACGTCAATGGACTTCTTTTTGTTTTTTTTTTTTTCAGAAAAACGATACTCCGGTATTATAGCCCCGTCGTCGGGTTTTCGCGTTCCGAGCCCGTCGCAATTATAGACATTTACCGCGTAACGGTACGGGCGCGATTGTCGGTACGAAAAAAAATAAAAGAAAAAATGGTATCGTCATTACCACGACGACGATAATAATAATAACAACGTTCAATTGTCACAATCGCGTAAGCTCGCGCGCTTTTTTTTTTTTTCCGCTCGTCGATTTCCGTTTCTTTTTCAATACACCGACGCGCTTTGACGTTAAAAAAAAAAAAACGAAAAAAAACACACCTACGCGACCGTTGACAACAGCGATTTTCGATGTTGCCGACGACGACGGGATTCAACAGCAGCGATCGCCGTGTCACCAGGACACGTTACTACGGTGCACGTGTTCCGGCGGTTGCGGCCGCGTTCGTTATTCGCCGCGGCGTTCGCGGGCGCCCCCTTTTTAATTGCAATCGCGCGCCGACGCGTCGTACACGCTCGTTCGGGGGGCCGGATTCCGGATCAGAATTCAATTCGATCCCGTTCGATTACGGCGGGCGGAGGGGAGGGCGGAACGGGGAAACGGTACGGCGACGGTCGCCCCGTCCGCAGGAATTCAAACGGTCCGTGATTCGTGCCGACGTCGCGCGATTACCGGACGCGGTTCGCAGAGGGGTGCCGATTGCATCCGTCCGCGGTCGCGGTTTTTTTTTTCTCACAAAAACGTCCGCGACGGTTAATGATTTGGAACGAGAAAAAAAAAAAGAAAATAAACGAAAACGCGCCGCACGCGGAATTTACCGCGGTAGCGCCGAAACACGGTGAAAACCGTCCCGGGGAACGAATTGCCCGTACCGCAATTAAACGCGAACGCCGAACGTAAATGTTTAAATTGTCCGTTGCTGTCGTTCGCGTTATAATAATAATTATTTCAATCGTCGGTTTTTTTTTTTTTGTTTCTTTTTTCCCCGCCGCGGCCGAAAACTACGCGCATTTCGCCCGAGCGGCGCCCACTCGCAATGCGCGTCCGGACGAACGGTGCGGCGCGGTAGTGCGCCAAACAAGGCGAAAATTTAAAAAACCCGCGACCGTCAAATCCGTCCGCCTATCGCGTCATACTGCCACGCCACCGGCGACGGCTTTGCGCAGTCGTTTCCGCGGTTCGGGCGATTGACTGGATTCCGTTCGGGTTTCCCGCATTACGAATCGAAACGCAACAGTCGAGAACAAAGGACACGCGGCCGCGACGCCGCGGTTTTCGTCGCGTGTTTTTTTTTTTTTTTTTTTTTTTTTCGTCGGACGGCGGCGGTCGAACGCGCGATTTTTTTGCGAAAAACCGTCTTGCGCGGCCGATAAACCACCACCACGGGAGGACGGAGAGACATGCGCGCGCACTCCGCGGGATGTCGGTGAACGCCGGACGCCTTTTACGCGGATTTTCGGAACCGTCGAAGCGCGGCGGTTTTTTTTCATTTTGTTTTTTCGTTTTCTTTTAGATTCCGGAGCCTTGGCGAGCGACGTTCTATTGGTTTTCCTGCGGTTTTTACCGCGAGTCCGCGGGCCGATCGCAACAACTCCGTTCGGGAACTCTCTCCGCGGTATTTTTCATCCGGCCGGCGAACCGAGTAGGTCAGGCCGCTATTGTTCACCTCGCGCTTTTCCCGGACGACCGGCAATAGCCGGCGATCGGTTTGCGCGATTTTTTTTTTTCTCCCGAAAATCAATTACCCCGGGTAACTCGCGCGCGAAAATGGATAAACACAGCAATCCGCACGGAATCCGTTTCTCGCCGGCCACGGTCTACCACCGCCGTCGCGCACGGATAGAAATCGAATCGCTCTCTACACGCATTGCCCATTCCGACTTTCCGACTCAAACACAACAGCGTTTCGCATTGTGCAAGCCGCGCCATCGGCTCGTCACCCGTTTCGCCTCCTTTTGTTGTTTATGTCTTCGGGGCAATGGTCTTCCGTTTGCACGACCGAGGAATACGACAACGACGCCGCGACTTTCTCCGAACGCGCGGTAATCTCGTCGGTACGAGTCGTAACCGCCGCCGCGTTCCGTTCGCATCGATCGCAGTGACAATTATCATTAATCATGTTTTCCGTTATTCATTATGACGTTTTTTTCGATTTTTTTTTTTTTCGATTCATAGTCCGCGTAGCGAGCGGCGAGCCTACATAATAATCCGTGCGTACGCGCGAAGCTCCCGCCGGATCAACACCGATTTACGGTTTTAGTTTTTTAATTTTAATGGGTACTGTCTACGCAATACGTCTCTATACGCACGATTTCGTCGACGTTTTCCATTCGTCGCCATCGCGAGGTCCGTGCAAGCGACGGAACCGGCGGCGGCTGCAGTTCCGACCCCGGCGCACCGATAGATAATACGTCATAGTACATTACAACCGTACCGTGCCGTACCCAATAAGTTCAGCCACGTGAAAAACAAGCTCCCGAATGCATCAACCGGATACGATTCCCGTGCGGAAAAGATGCCACGTGTTGAAAACCGGAACGATATTTCTGGTTGAAAAACTGTTAACTGCGGCCGGGGAAACAAACTCACCCGCCACGGTTAAACCCGGCGGTGGCACTTCCGCCGCTGCGCTCAAAATCCAAACGAAACACGCCACGCGCCATCGTCATACAGAAAACCCGACGGCGGAATTGGAAAATCACGTTTTTCGCCCATTATTTCTGCCATCGATTTGTGACCTACGCGCACAAATATTTCATAACGGGAGCGAATCGCACGACAGTGTCGATGTAAAACGCGAGTTTATTGCCGTTTTGCGCTTATCGATATGGCCGAAAAACCCCCGTCGTGTAATGTAGACACTGAAATAATTGCGATTGGGAGGACATTTTGCTCATTAGCGTCTCTCTCTCTCTCTCTCTCTCCTCTCTCTCTCTCTGTCACACCCTCCCGTAGGAACGCAAACAGTGCGACGAACGAAATGGGTTCGTATTAATAATAACGGCGCGCGGGTTCGACAAATCATATCAAACCGACGGGACGGGACGGGGGGGAGGATGGGTAAATGTATATATACATAAAAAAAACATCGCGGTTAACGAACGGACGCGGGCGAAAAATAAATCCGAGCTCGTAAAAATTAATAATAACAACCAATCTTTTAGGGCGGCTCACAGCGATAAATTGACGGTCCCTTAATGAAAAAAAAAAAAAAAAACCCCCGCCGCAGACGTCACGGCCGCGATGAAACAATGGATTCGTACGGGAAACGAAAAGCCGGAAAACAAAGAGGGGGGGGGAAAACGAGGTTTTCAGCGGCGCTACATTGTTGACATACGCGCTTACCGGTGTACCGGCCGAAAAAATCGCCGATTTCGCGTTCGCGTAAATCAAAATTGAATTCCGGCGAAACGCGGCCGAGAAAATCGCAGAAAATTACACCGGGGCGCGGCGTACGCCGTTATTTGGACCGTTTCCACAATGTAGACTTTGAAGACGTCCGCGCGGTTTAATTTGGCGTGACGTCATTAACGCGCTAAGGGTTTCTGCAAACAGCCCGACCGGCGACCCGCGCCCGGCGCCGATGTCGTTGCGTTACGACAGACCGTATCGGGGCGCGGGGGGAACGTTTCTCCCGTTTGCGTACCGTCCGTCCGTGTACAACGTCGAAAGGCTGAAACCGAAAAGGTCTTACGAACCGATACGCTTGGAGGATTTGGAGCGCGCGTCGGGAATGAAAATACCGGGACGTGGACCCGTGGCCGTCGGCGAAACGGCGGGGGAGTACTGCGGGCGTAACGGATCGAGATGGCCGGACGGAGGAAGCGCAGTGCGGCGCGACGGAACTGTAATAATATCGTAGAGGCGCCGGCTTGTCCGTTAAAGGACGAACGATTCGATTACGGCGCCGGTAAGGTCGCGTGACGAGGACGGGACGGAATGGGATACGTGCGGAACATCCGGAAACAGGCCCGGGAAAATGCGGATCGCGTCGGACGCGGAGACAGAGTGAGAGAGAGAGAGTGAGAGTGAGAGAGGCGTGATATACGAGACGAGACGTAGAGACGGACGGACGGCGGTCGCGGCTGTCAACACTCTCGGACGGAGAGTAAGCCGACCATCGTCACGACGGCAGTAGCGAAAAAACCTTCGCGGAAACATTCGGAATTCCGAAAATTAAAAAAAAGCCCCGGCTCCGTCGTTGAAATGATCGCTGAAAACCGTTTCGTCGACGGTCCGCTCCGTCGGACGTGTTGTCTGCGTATTCCCGCGGAGCTGGTAAGACGCCGTTAACGGCGGCCGCAACACTCTCGTGCGGCGTGAATGGGGTCGCGAAATAAACGTTCGGCGAAAAAAATCACTCTCGGGCGCGTTCCGGCCGGATCTCGATGGGACGTACCACTTTCCCGCCGGCACGGTCACGACGGGGCGCTTCGATTTTCCGGGCGACCGGTTGCGAGCTACGGTCAACGGCAATTCGGTTACGCTATGAGTGACGGGTCACGTACAATGTGTTGAACCCGTACGGAAATGATAACAGTACAGTTTCCTGTCGACGGAAGAAATTCAACTCGTTTACGCGATAGACGCGATAGTCACACTCGTGACGGAATTAATGGTACGAGATGATTTTTTGTAACTCACATCGTTATACGTGTATCTATTGTTACAGGTCGCAATACGTTTTGTCGCGTTGAAAAGTTACTTGAAAATCGTGTGACTGATTACAAGTTACAAAAGTAACCGAGTCACGTAACTTCGAAACATGTAACTGAACAACTGCCCCCATCCACGCTTACCGGAAATCTCGCCCTCCCTCCAATCGAGAATCGTACACAGGAACTGTCTCGATCCAGCCTCGGCGCACAGGGAAAATAATCGTTCCGTTTCCCTTGACGTCTTAACGGACGGGAACGAACTGACGATTTCCGGTACGGTTTTCAACGCATTTCCGGGGGACTGTGGCGGCACAACGGAAAACGAAATACAATCGATAATACTCCGCTCGAAATCGTTTTCCTTAACATCGGCCGTTTGTCGTTGTACGCACAGACATAAATTGCATATTCTCTTTATACATCCCTTTCATCTAACATCCCCCCGTCCCCCTCCCCGGAAACAGCGACACGCCCGTCGGCAGTGTCATCTGCTATATGTAATAATGTACCGACGCGACTGACCGGACTTTCTGTCAATCCGAATCGTTTTTTGAACGTGACGAATTACTCGATCGTACCACGGCGATGACAACGTGTTTTACAACTCGACACGATTGACCCGATTGCACACACGCACGAATACGTACGGCGGTGTTCATTTTTTTCGGATTTGTCAAAGAGCCGACGCGCGAAAAGACTCTGTTTAATATCCGCGGCGACGACAGTGACTTTTCCGGAGAAATACGTCCGCAGTGCTTGACAGTGACGTGTGTAAGCCAATGAGAATAATCGGCCGATGTCTTCGAAAAAAAAAGGCGTGATCGGGCCTAATGTCAAAGACCCGAAATCGCACTGCTGTCAATAGCCGGGGAGTCGTGAATCACAACGTACCCTAACCTATTACAATGATATTTGTAAACGTAACCTCAAGTTTCATCGACAGTCGACTCCACAGGTCGTTATCAGATTTTTTTGTTACAGAAAAAAAAAAAAAATAGAAGGACGCCATTGTCGAATTCACTGATTACGCGATTCGACAATAAACGATTCGGCGGCGGGAAAAACTCTGCGCCTCTCCGCGATTTCGGTCCTAACCTAACCTAACCCCGTCCACGGCGTGTCGTGCGTATAATATTTCCCACCGTTCGGTGTCTTCGGTGTCAACCCAACCACCGCGGTACGCCGTCCGTTCATCGTGCTGAAAACCGTAGGGGTACGGGTGCCACGCGGTTTCTTCTCCGGCTTACCGCGCATATTGTTCAAACGGGTGGCGGAACGAGCGAAACGGGCCGACGCACGGTTCGGGGAAAAAGAAGAAAGGGAGACGAACGAAAACGAGAAACCGTCGCCGTAATTACCCTGCGGTCGCCGTCGTCCGCACGCGTCAAGACGTTAGCCGGCGGCGACTCGCAACCACCCCCGTGTGCCCGTCCCCCCTCCCCCCTCACCGCCGCGCTCGCGAGGGGCGGCCGCGGGACATACGCGGGCGGAGCGCCGAGGCGGTTGAGAGAGCGTGCAGCGCGCCGCGGCAACGTCGGGAAATATTGATTGTCCCGCGCGCGGCGTACGGCCCACTTCTCCGCCGCAGCCGCGCGCCGCCGGCACATGTGGAAAACAACCCTCCGCCCGACAGCGTTTTGCCGCCGGGCGAAATTTAATAACCGAGCCCCTCAGGTTACGACAACGGCGGCGGCGGAAACGACGACGACGACGGAGAAAAGGGACGCCGCCGTCGTCGTCGTCGTCGTGGTGGTGCGGGGCGCCCCGTCCCGTGTGTTCTTCGTTTTGCATTAAACGTTTTATCTCTCGTAACCCGCCCCGCCCGACGCGACAAGGAGAAAGCAGCGCGGACCGGTGGACGGAGGGGTGAGGGGGAGGGGCGCACGCGCCCGTTCGCGCGCGCGCGCGCCTCACGCTCGGCCCGACACCTCGCCCTCCGCCGCGGCCGTCGCTAATTAATCTTACGAAAATATGCACGCGCGTCGACCGTTTACGATCGACGCATCAGACGCCGCGGACCGGACCGTTAGAAAAAAAAAAAACCGTGTATTGTAATAACACAACAACATCGTAACCGACGGGCGCCCGCGATTGATTGTTTTTTTTTTTTTTCTATTTTCTAATCCGGCAAACACGGCCGTTAACGCGTTCGCGGCCGCCGCGGTACCGGTCACACCGCGACGCCGCCCCGTCGTTGTTTTATCACGCCGCGAATTCGGTTCGATCGCATGTCATCACAGTCGTTATCACTGTCAGTGTGTACCGGCGAAACCCTGCGTTTCGGAACCGCCGGGCTGGCAATCGGACAACGGCCGCCGCGGCACGCCTAATTGTTATTATTGCCGGGCGTGATCATCCGACGGACATCAGAAGCTCCTCTCTTGTGCCGAGACGAGCGCCGGGGACCGCAATGTCCGTTGTGTTGAGAAAACGTTACTGCGACACCGTCTCTCTCTCTCAACGGGTTCCTCCAGCCATCCCCCCCTCCCTTATCCCCGTCGTCTTTCCGGGTCCCGGCGAAAAACTCGGCGCTATCTCGAAAAAAGGCCGGCTACGAGCACCCGGTGTGCGTAACACGATAACGGATACCTACGGACGTTTCGAGAGTGTGCCCGCGCTCGCGCGCGAAAGAGAGAGAGAGAGAGAGAGCCGAGTGACTTCAATACCCTTCGCGAATTTTCGCGTGTCGCCGGATTTTTACCAGAACGTTTTTATTACGGCGATAACGTCAGCAGGCACGTCGTTTTTCTTACGCGCGAACCCCACCGCGGCGAAACACGCGCAGGGGAACCGTTTATTGTAAATCGGTAAAGAAAAAAAAAAAAACATTTCCAACGTAACACTGTCGAATTCGAGTCGACAATAACGAGAATAACGCGTTGTCGCCGGCGCGCCAGTGATTACACCTCCCCCACCCCCTAATAACACTCCTCTCGATTCTCTGGCGAATTTTTATCCCCCCGACAAACAGTCCCGGCGTAACACTACCCGCCTCCCACCCGGTCGTTAGTTAACCGAGGCCGGTACACCGGTGTTTCTCCGGCGAAGTTTTGCCGGACGGGTTTGCGGGGTCCAGACGCCCCGTGTACGACGACTACGGTGCGCGCGGTCCGTTTGGAATTCCGTTGTCGTCCTCATCCCCCATCCCGGAAACCGCCCCGTGGTCGAGGACGTGATTCGGACGCGACTGGTGTACGCTGCCGAAAGCCGGGACCCGATACTGGGCGTAACGGTACCCGAAATCCGTTTGGGACCCGACCATAGTGCTGTGTACTGTGTACCAAACCGCTTTCTGGACCCGGATTCGGACGGTCGAAAGGATTACCGCGCGCGGGACACGACGTGCACGAATACGCAGTAACCGGACGACGGAAAGTGAAACGGTAACCCGCGCGAACGGACCGCGGAGAATCCGGACGGACGCCGGACGACTCCGGCGTGCCTGCCGGGCCGCTGACCGCGCGCGGGTCGACCGGGCCCGATTCGGCGTTCACGACGAGTCGTCCGCTGTCGTGTCGCGGCGTATAAAATACCGTCGTCGTCGTCTCGGTGTCGTGTACTCGTTTGTTTTTTGTCGTCGTCCGCGTCCGCCGCGAACCCGGACTAATAGCCGGTGGAAATATAAAAAAAACCGGGCAAACATAAGGAAAAAAAAAAACCCTACCGACCGGTTCTCCGGACGATGTTCGAAAACGGCCGGTTGACGTTCTGTGCGGCGCGGTCCGGCACACACGCTCCGCGATCGACTCGGACGCGACAATAACAACAACAACACAACGGATTCCTACGGTGCCCGGTCGATAATACGCGGACGACAACACTCGCCGTTTGCGCCGGGTACTCGGCGTTTTCACGGGCACGACAGACGGGAAGAAAAGAAACGCCGCGGCACGGGGCGTTGGTTTTCGCCACCCCCTCCCCCTCCCCGCCCACCACCACCGTTACCATCACCCCCGGGAAACAGCGCGCGACGGACGTTGTTTTTTTCGCGTTTTATTTGTTCCGCGCAATCGTAACAATGACAATTAACGGCGACAAGTGATCATTTGACATCGGAAAACGGATTGCGATCAATTACCGGCGGCGGTGGCGGCGGCGGCTCCGCGAAGTTATCGCCGTGTCGAATGTATCGAAAATAATTGCGTTACGCGGGTCGCGGTCTCTCGGCGGACCGTTTCGGTACGGGGATGGGGGGAAGGAGGAAAAACATTATGCGTATTGTGAAAAATACCGAGGACCCGAAATTAACGAAATACCCGGGGGGGTTTTCGAATTATTACGATAACGCCGCGGCGCGGGGTATTATGTTGTTGGTAACTTTTGTTTGTCCTTTTTTTTCTTTTTTTTTCGCGGCGCGACCGAAAAAAAATCGCCGGTCCGCCGAGACCGCCCGCGTCAAAGTTTACCAGCCCCGAACCCGACCGCGAGTACGGTCGTGGCGGTCAGTCTAGTGGGTCGAGTGCTCGGGACTCTCGCGGTATAATCACGGCGCGACAACGAGCTCGCGGTGTATCAGAAAACGATTCGTGTCACCGATTCGTTCGCATGCGTGGACGGCGGCGGCGGGTACAGCAGCGGTAGCGACGGCGGTAAAAACGACTCGCCTGGGCTTCGCGCGGAAAAAAGAAAAAAATGTTTTCCGGCACCCGCGAAACGCACTTACCCCCGTTTCGTTACCGCTGGGCGCTAAGAAATTACACTACTGTCGCTACGTGCGAAACGGTACGTTTCGAATGACTTGTTTAACTTAGACTTACCTTGAGCGTCAGGGCGTACAAGGGCGCGACGAACAGGGCTGCGTACAGGACGACGGCCCTCATCGTGTTGGTTGTCGTCGTGGTGGGCCGAGCACACTGCAGAAACGTCTTTTTTTCGGTTGGGTATGTCACACGCGGGGCGGTCTCGTCTGTAGTAGCTACGAGACGAGAATGTATCGCGAAAACACGAGCGCGTTGAAAACGGATTGGGGGGGGAGCGAAAAAAATACGAAGTTTTCGATATTACGGTCCGATGACGAAAAATTCCGAAAACCGAACTGGGGAATTATGTTAGTGTTGTGTATGCTGTGCGGAGACGAATTACTGCCGAACGACAGTCCGTAACGCGACTGGTGCGGACGAAGTCTACCCGGTGAGTGGTAACTGGTATCGTCGCCGTCGTCGTCGTCGTCGTCGGGCGCGCGCGTGTGTGCGTGCGTGTGTGTGTGTGTGTGTGTGTGTGCAGAGCGATGGACGTGGAAAGGACGCGTGCGCGGGGAACAACCGATGTGTCGCTCGCTCGTCGCAGGAATGTCGTGTACGACGATGTGGGGCCCGGGACGAGTGGTGGCGCGGGCGATGCGGCGGCGGGTGGCCCGCGCGCAGGTGCGCAGCTGCCGTCCGGATCCGCTACGCCGTCGTGTCCGTTCCCCGCCCGCCGCCGGCCGTCCCCTCGCCGCGGCGTTTCCTCGGGTTTTTAGCCGACGGTGCGCGCGTTCCACATCGCGCGCGGGCCGCCATCTGTCCGTCGTCCGGCGGACCGCCTCGCCGGACAGGGACGCCCGTCGAGTTTCTTCGCTCTTTTCTTTTCTTTTCATTTTTTTTTTTCTTTTTTTTTCTCCGTACGGTTTTTTTTCCCACTTCTATTGTCCCCGGCGGCGGCGGCGGCAGCGGCAGCGTTCACTACACCCCCAACCCCGGCTCCGAAAATGACCGCCCCCCGTCCCGACGATCGATGTCCATCGCTGGTAGTCGACAATTTTCACCCGAATTTTCCTCCGCGAAGACGATAACAAATTTTCACCCCGTTCGCCCGGTGAGATACGACGATCGGACAATAGTTTTCTAGTGAAAACTCGGTACGATCGAACCAATAAAAATAACAACGGTATTACGAATTCAACGATTTTGGATTCTGAGTGGATCGAAGAAGCTTATGGTAATAAAATGATTTTTCTACCAGAAATTTTGCTCAGATTTTTTAAGTGTAGTACCTTTTCTGAAAAGAAAACCAATCAGTGTAAGGATGTACTTTGAAGGGGTCATTTTTTCGATTTTCTCGAGAGTTTTCTCATATGTAAAAAACCGAAAAAAAAACCTGAAAATGGACGAAATATATGTATTAGTAAAATATTAAGATTTTTTTTTCTTGTGCACAACTTTTCTATTTAATATGATAGCACTTTTTCTAAAAGGAAATCTGACTGGGGAAGTACTTTAGAGAGGTCATTTTTCGATTATCCCGGGGGTTTTTTCAACAAATTTTATCCGATATATAGGCACATTCGAATTGAATGTCATTCAATTTGTTACGTGTATTAATTTCCTTACACTTGAATTATGATTTTCATAAAACACGTTAAGATTATTACCGTGCTCACGGGTAAATTAATACCGCGCCAGTGGCACATAAAGTCGACTTGCGGGCTGTTAAAGCCGCGCCAGAGGTCGAAAAGACCCGATGAGCTTTCATCAGGCTCCAACCAACGTACACATCCACGACATCGTGAATTGCGTACAATAGTAGGCAATGATTAAACTATAATTAACACCAGTCCAAATTCATCAAATCTAAATATAATATAATACAATTATATCCTTAAATCACAATTCAAGAGCAACGAAATGAATACACGTTAAAGCCCGAATGGCATTCAATTTAGTTCGAATGCCCATACACCGCGGGTAAAATGTTTAAAATTCATCTATGCTGAATATATTATAATAAATATAAACTACGTGTTTAAATTGTGAATTTTTTTTTTTACACATATTAGTAAAATGATGTTGAAGTATTATGATAATGGTTTATACATTTTCTACTTTAGATAATTATATGAATAGCAAATTTTAATTATCTAATTAAATATACACAATAATAATTATTTTAATGCTTAAATAATAGCGTTTTTTTTTTCACGTGCAACAACGGAATACGTCCAGACGTATCTGGCTAGCGCACCAAAAAAAAATTGTTTGACCAAGGTTTTGATGGGAAAAAATGTATTCTTCAAAAATGTTGGGCATATCTCGTTATTGCACTGGTGCAATTATCGAAAACGTTTTCAATTAATAACTGAATACGATTTGAGTGTTCGACTGATGTTTAACGAAAACATATTGAAAAATCCTTATGTAAAATCTCACAAAAAAAAAAACCATGTAAAAGTAGCAGATATATATATATATCAAATTATTATTATGCTTTCTTGGCCTGCTGTTTGGGCAAGTTTACATGATCCAATTTTCTCATACAAGGCTTTCCAAATATATACGAAATTTCCATCGTTGAAAATATTTTTTTCCCGACAATTAATCCCCATCGGTCTTCACATTGATTTTGTTGGTTTTCAGAGCATAATTCAAAAGAAAGTCGGAACAAAACACCGCACCGTAATTAAGTGTTTATTCACAAATCAATTTACCTACTATAATAGTAAGTTACAAATGTATCTAAATGTTTTTCGGTTTTCCCTTAAAAAAATTGCATGTTCTTCTAGCTAGAAGCAAATGTAAGCAGAACCATGTTTAGGAAAAAAATAAAAACCAATTAATCATTATGATATGCACCTACAACGTAAAATTATTTAAAGAATCAATCAAGATTATTTTAATGTACAGTAATTTAACTCTTTTCGTTTTTTTTTTTTTTATTGTTTTTTGAATACGATTATAAAAAAACAGACGGACGCTTAAATTTCATTGACATACAATGCATAATAATAATCTAAATTGAAATTTTAAATACCTATATCATTAAAAATATGAAATATAAAATATTGCCTGAAGCCTTGTTCCGTCATAGGTGAAGTTGGTCGAAGATGCACGCAAATTATATTGATTTATATTAGTAGTTTGTCCAATCAAACGAAAAAAATTAGTAAAAAAATTGGGGAAAAATGAAAAGGTGTTATAAAAAGTTATAAAGATCGAAATCGTATCAGAGTTGCGTGCATCGTTTTTCTTTAAAACAAAATAATAATACCAATTACTGAAATTGAAATTACACCTACGATGTATAATTTTTTTTTTCCTGGCTCCAGAAATCCTTAGTAGAGTTACTTATATCCGTGCTTGAATTAAAGAGGGCGCCTCTAATATTTTTATTTTTTTTTGTTTTTAGTTTTTAGCGTCCCTTTATTAATTATTTCTACTGGGACGGGGAGTAAGTAATGATATTTTCAATAAATATTTATTTTTTCTATCGTCAACTCAAATAATTTTTATATATTTAAGATTCTGAGTGGAGCGAATATGCCTATAGTTTAACAATGATGTTTATTTATTTTTTTTTTTTTATAGACAACTTTTCTACCAGAAATTTTTTTCTGATTTACAATGATAACACTTTTTCTAAAAAGAAATTCGACTGGGAAGGTACTTTAAAGAGGTCAGTTTTCGATTTTCCCGAGAGTTTTCCCAGCATATGTGAAAAACCGGGAAAAAACGTAGAAAAACCAGGGGAAATGGTACAATTTTAACCAAACATTACTATAAACGGAATTCCGCATCATCAAATATCTCCATTAAACCCATTTAATATGTACAGGCTATCGACGATTTAATATTTAATTATAAACGTATAAAAAGATCAATGATAATAGATCAGTTATCAAAGCCCGCGAATAATAAACAACCATACCTATTGATAATAAAAATCTTCATATTTATTCGTTTAATAAACTATTTTTTATAAAAACCCATTATAATGCACATATGTGTTTCCGTGTTTATTATAATAATGTTCGTGACAGACAACATCTGCCTTAGAAAAGCGCAGGGACAGCATATTATTATGTCGCCTCTGTTGCCACCGTAGTGGCGTAGTCACGCCTATGAATCGAATTCTTGTACTAAAGCATTAGTAATTAAATAATTTTTGGTGGTTTATTTTGAATTTAATTCAAAAATAATTTTTTAATCGTATCTTTATTCCAGAATTTAAACAAATTTTGTTGTTAGCGTTTCATAACAATACAATATTCGTGATTTACGATTTTTAATTTTAATTTCTTTCTAAAATAATATTTTATAATGGTTCTATGCGTTTTCAGTATGATTTCTTAAAAATGTTTTTGTTGTAACTCAATAATTGATTATAATAACGTTATTTACCTGTGTATCTAAAGGCAATCGAATTTTCGCATTTACTAATATTATTGATTATTATGATTCAAAATCTGGAATTCTCGAACATGTTTGAATTAAATGTACATAAATAATCTGATTAAGTGCTACAGTCCCGAATTCTGGTTAATATATAACATACGAATATTTTGTATGGACTCCATACACAGGGTGACAATTTTATCACCAGTCAGCGATTATTTGCGCACAAATTTTGATTAAATTCGATTTTTTTAAATTTTTTTTTATTTTTCAATTATATTTCAAAGAGTCGTTTAATATGGATTTATTTACTCGATTTTTTTTTTTTTTTTTAATTTAGCCTTATTCTGTACATTTTAACTTTATTGTTTTAAGATTTTCACATCATAATAACGTCAGTCTACATTTTTAAATTCGTGACGTTCGATATTTTGAAAAATTTTCCCACCTAGCTTTGCTCGTTTATATACTGTTCGCCTAACATCATCTGGTATAGCCGATAAAATAATACACGGAATTCGTATATTACTGTTTCGTTTGTATTACAAACGTTCGAAACCATGTCGACAATATCGTCGTTGACAAATTATCGCGAATCGTCGTCGGAGAAAAAAAAAAAACGTGTTTTACACGCTCAATACACGGTTAGTAGTACATTGTAATACACCTACTCAATTCGACCCGTAATAATGAGACGCGGGGGAATATTTTTTTGTCCATGTTGATCGGACTCTAATTTGTGTATTTCGGTTTTGTACAACTCGTTTACATTTACAGGGTTTCGAACATTTTATTACATGAAGTCCCGCGAGTAGAACATTATTAATATTTAATCAACATCGCGGGGTTTACCTAGACATATACAAGGTAAAGAAATATTAAAACTCCATTTCCCCCACCTTCGCCTATCGTTTTATGCGTTTAATTTCGATGTGTTTTCAAATAAAAATATATAATAAAAATATATAATAAAAATAAATTAAGTATTTTTCTATCCATATGCCGAGTTTCAGAGTGTACAACGAGCAAACGGATTTTATTTTAACGATTGTTTCATTATTAGGAAATCGGATGAACGCGCATTATTTTTGAGCTCCTACGCGACTCGCCCTCGTCCTGTATCTATTTTTACTTGCTCGTATGTATAGTTCTGTGAAATATAATGCCCGATTGTGTTTCCAAACGCCCAATTATGTATACGTTTCGAATATTCACTGAGTGTACCACGGAAATATCGCCATTGTGACTAGTGGCGTTTTCAGTTTTCGTTTAACAGAGGGAGGGGAGGGTCAGAGGGTTTAAATGCCTACAAAATTCATTAACTAAAGCAAAAAAAAACACTGAAAAACGTTACAACACTCGACTCCTCATGGCTACGCCGCTAATTGTGATAGTGAGAGTATAATTGAATTATTTTTATTTCGTGAACTTGTAAGAACAAGGACTACAAATATTCATGTTTAAATTAATTTGATATGTTTTAGTGAACATCATTAAAAAATATAACTTTTTATTTTGGTATTTTATAATAAACTAAGTGTCCCGCTGGCTCGTTGGGTTGGATACAAGAGTCGGATAGGATACCGTATGGAAAACACTAAAAGGGAAAATACATCGAGTGTCCAGATGTCAGTTTTTTAAGGTCGGGGCGTTTTGGGAGCCAGTGGTATACAGTCGGCGGGTGGGCATTATGACAGGTATGGCACTGAGGAAAGAAGGATACGGGAAAAGTTAATTATGAGACGGGAACAGATAAAAACGTATAGACATCATTTTTTTACCGGGTTCCGCTCCCAGGTCCCGGTTACACCCGTGGGAGCGGATACAATCGATGGATGGGCAGTCCACCTTCGGAAGACTAAATGCAATGTGACGGGTAGGATATAGGAGTAATTTAGATGCATATGAATAGGTAATCCAGAGGGATACGGGATATGACCTGATATCAGTATTTTTGGAAGAGGACACAGTCGTTGGGTGGACAAGCAACTTTTTCAACTTTTCATTTTCATTAACCTATTGGTTTTCAAAAAACTTTGTTTAGTTTACAGAAAAATGGCATGTTAAAAATTATTTTAATGAACGATTTTTTTCATAAAACGAGATTAGATAATTTAAAAATACTATTATACGATATTGAATTGCGTGCACTATTTTTCTCTAGACTTACCATTTCCAAGAACACTCAATTTCACATATTTTACATAGAATAACTTTAATCTTATTATAACTATTTTATTATTCGTAACCAATGGCAACTATTTGCATAAACAAACCTTCCGGTGTATCGAGGAAAACATGTACACAACATTTAGTGCCAATCGTTCAGTAGTTTTTTAGTTTGTAGACTAAGAACGAACGACCGCACATTAATTTTATTCAGCAGTAAATTTACAGTAGTTTTATTACCCAAAAACCATTTTTTTTTTTTTTTTTTTTCAATTTACTTTTACGTGTTTTTTTAACAGACTTTTATCACACGGAGAAGACAGACGAATGTCGGTCTGTACAATTCAATGTTATAATTTCAAAACAAGTTTTACTTCAGTTAATTGTTTGGTATTCATTACTATACAGTGATTTAATAACGAAATTCTTCTATTTTCTCGAATTTCGGTCCTGGGCCCGGCACTAGTGTGAAAAGGTTGTTTGCTAGACGTTTTGTTAATATATACGGATACCGACGAATTCTCTGGTTTTAAACACCGTGAATGTTTGTATGCTATCCGCGAGAGAAAACAATATTTGCATTGTTTTGTCGTGTGGTTTTAATCATTTTGTAAAAACAAATTAAAAACCATTTTTATTTTATTTTTTCTAAATCACTTATGACACTGTTACCGAAAATCGAAGTATTTAACGATCAAATTACTTGTATTCCGAGTATGTACTTTCGTGTGGACCCACGTGAAAACAAGTACCAATTAAATTACCTTCAAGAAAAGTTCAATTATTTTGAGAGGAAACTTTTAACGACAACGCGAACTTTATTTTCGAGTGTTTTTCAACGGAAATGTTTTATTGTTTTTCGATTCCCGGCATACAGAAAGCAAAGAATTCACGAGTATCGATTTTAAAACGGTTGGCGTTTAGTTCTGTTAGTCATTTTTACTTTATTTTTATAAACGTAGTCGAAAAATCATTCCAAAAGATTTTTTTTTTTTTTTCACTAAGTCCTTCTGTTCGCGCTCATCGTTGTTTACTGCCTTTTATTTATATACAGTCAAATAATAATATTATTATTATACCTACATACGCGCCAATCCAATAATAGAAAAGGGATCGATAAAGATGCTGGCAGTTCTTTCACGCGAGTATAATAGAATTTATTTCCCGAGTAATTTATATCGAGTGCGACAAAATTAAATTATCTTTTGGTTTTCGAACAATTTTGGATTTTAATTGTCAATTGTATATTTTTCGAGACTAAACTATAAGCGAATTTCCTATCATACTAAATGTATAGTTGTTAATATTTACTTTTCCAACCGAACGGCCAACAAGTTGAAAAATCTATTATAGTATTTGTATATTAAGTAGTTATAACTTTGGTTTTAATATACATATTTTTTTTATGTTTATATTTAAAAAAAAAAAATTGTGACGAGGTTCGAATGGTAAGAAAAATGGCATTTCGTAAATATTTATACGTATGAGACTGTATAGAAAATCGTTTGTTTTGTTCACTACCTGAAACGACCGGACCGAACTATTTGTGCAATTTACGATACCTCAGAAATAATACTAAAAATAAGATAATTTTGAAAAAAAAAATATGTTTTCGAGGTAACAATACTCGCCAAATATTTCGAAATCTACACAAATATTACTGAATGGGACTGCAGAGTATAATGAAAACAAAACGTCGTCGAAAACCGTAGGTATAAAAAATACAGTCTATTATTTTTAACAGTAAACGTGCAGGTAGGTATAGTGGCGGATCTACAGGGGGCCCCAGGGGCCTCCCCGCCCTAGACTATTATGGACTATACAAAAGTTTTTAATTTCACACACAATTAATTGTTTAACGCAAGATTTTCTTGGAAGAAAAGCGGAGAGAAGCGATTAATGTGTTACAATTGTATAACGGTATATTAGATTCTGAGTGGAACGAGAACGTATTGGTTTTAGTATGATGTTTATTTATTATTTTTTACACACTTTTTCTACCGGAAAGCATACTCCGATTATCAAATAAAGCACATTTTTCCGAAAAGAAATTTTCTCTGGGCGGTACTTCGAAGGGGTGATTTTTTGAAATTTCAAACCCTTCCTTTACCTTACGGACCCGGTCCCGACACGTACAATATTACGACGATGCGGAGCCGTAATGTTTTCACGCGGATGGCGAATCGCGATCGCTGAAACCGCGGTAAACGGACATGAACACGGTCCAACTGTCGAAAACAAAAATTATTTGCCCACTTATCAAAAGCGACCGCGACACGGACGGAGCTATTGAAACCGCGTAACGGCGATCCGAAAAACCGAACGGGCCGTGACGGGCCGAACAACGGACCGGCCAAACCGATCCACCGACGGGGTTCGAACGAAACGCGGTCGCCCGCGCGTACGGGGAGAAAACGTTCGGCCGCCGCGGCGTGCGACGCGAACGCGGGCGGCGAAATCGCTATCGCCGTAACGGACGACGTCGGACGGACACGATAATAATAATCGATCGGCCGCGCGCCACACGCCGCTATACGCGGTAACGCAATAACGTCGCGTTCGATTTGAAATACACGCAACGGCGTGCGTAAGAGTACGCGACGACGAATTTGAACGCGACGACGCGCGCGCGTTCCGCAATGACGGACGAGCGGGCCGGGCCTGCGCCCCCCGAGTGTTTCCGAGTTTTCCGCGAGCGCGCGGACGCACGAGCGGATTCCGAGGCTCGCGTTGTGCGCGTTCGTGCCGCGGCCGTGATCACGCTAAATACCCCCGTCGGCACTTCCCCGGACGGCCCGTAGGGCTCCTTCACGCGAAGCCACTCGGCGGCCACTAATTTGAAGCGCCGCGGACGGGGGTNTCCGAGTTTTCCGCGAGCGCGCGGACGCACGAGCGGATTCCGAGGCTCGCGTTGTGCGCGTTCGTGCGTTTTGGCAGTGATCGCGCTAAATACCCCCGTCGGCACTTCCCCGGACGGCCCGTAGGGCTCCTTCACGCGAAGCCACTCGGCAGCCGCTACTCGGAAGCCCCGCTGTTGGAAAAAACGTTAGTTTATATGGACGGTCTCACACGCGACCGCGGCCACTAATTTGAAGCGCCGCGTCTAAACGTCGCGCTTCTTGTAACGGAACGTATTTTTTTTTTAGATTTGGGGGTTTCACGCGCGACTATTTTTTGCAGCCCGTCGGTAGCGCGGTTAATCCGTGTTTGATCGAACGATTTCGATTATTATCGTTTTAATTTTAGTCTTTGTTTGTCAGCCTGTGTGGTGCTGCGTCCTGTCAATGTCATCGTCTCTTTTTATACTTCGAAACGACGACATTCGATTGTGCAAACATTAATATCGAAGATTTCATTAGTGAAACGGAAAACCGGTTCACAAATATCGTCTACCGATACACTTTCGCAGCGCCACTGACGCGCTTCTAAGTAGCGCTGCCGAGTGGCCGAGCGTGAAGTCGGCCGTGTACGCGCGCAGTGACGTATTTATGGGGGGGGGGAGTTGATATAGAGGATAGATCCCCTCCCTTGCACTTTTTTTTTTTAATTTAGGTATTAACATGGCTACATGGCTGCAGTACTGATGCTATTTATAATTTTGTTATCCTGTGGGCTGCGAATGATATTGCCCAATAATAACAACAAAATTAAAACAGGACCATATTCGGGAGAAGCCGGGTAAAACCCGCTAGTACCTAATCAAGAATAAAGATAGCTCGCTGCTATTGTACCGTTATATACGTAGGACACGAAACTAATTGCGACAGCGGACAGAAGACGATAAGGAATTCGTAAATTTTAAAATAAATATTATTTTCTGATCATTCCGGTCGTTGTGCATCGCATATTACACACTCGCACCTCATTCCACTTTCCCGCACTCGTTGCGACGATTTGTCCGCATTGCCATTGCACACTTGTTATTTTTATGTAATTCTTTATTTTGGTTAATAAATAAGTTGTAAAATTGAAAAAGTTATATTTGAATGGCATCAAAAAAACCAAGTAGTAATAATTTATTATCATATTTATAATAATCTAAATTAAGATTAATTCAGATGTATTGTTTTAAACTGTGCGCTCATTTAATTTATATAATATTTATTGTTTTAGGGTTCGATTGCATTTTTAAAAACAGAAGCACTTCCAATTAAATTGAAGGATAGAGAAGAATTTACTAAACTTATAGACTTTTGCTCGCCTGTAATAGACCCTCGTTCTGGTTTGGCCGAATTAAATATGTGGAGAACTAAGTTAGTTACAGAACACATTGTTCTCAGGTCGAGCCTACGGGCACTTGAGATTTGTGACGAAGAGTTCTATCCAAATATAAACATGCTTTTTAAACACACTAAACTGCGCCCTTCCAGTGTCAACAGCTACTCCTGAGCGTTCGTTCTGTTGTTTAAAAAGAATAAAGTCTTACCGCAGGAATAGTATGAAAGAGGTAAATAGTTTGTAATTATGTCTTTCAGTTTTCAATAAAAATGTTTGATACTAACTGTTTAAAAATGTACGTGTTTTGTTATTATAGACTAGACTTAACGGGTTGGCTACGCTTTGTTGTCACGGGGAAGTCGAAATTGCAACAGACGAAGTAATTGACGAGTTGTGCTTAAAAAAAACAGAAAACTAGAATTTATTTTCTAAATTAACAAAACGGAGTAAAATTATAATCAATATTATTGTGTTTACTGTTACGCGTAGCCTTACGCGGAGTAACTAACGATAGGTTGCATCAACACGAAAAAAAAATTTTATATCCCCCCCCCCATCCTCAATGAAAATCCTATATGCGCCCCTGTACGCGCGCGCGCGCGCGGGTTTTCGACGATTCCGCACTTTTTCAACCGTACCTACGCTCCCGTAGCGTAACAATAATAGAAAATAATTCTCGGAGCGGGTACCGGGTACCGTCATGCGCGGTCACAACGACAGACGAATAGGCCCCGGGGACGATTGACCGGGCCGTGTTTTTACAAGCGCGCGAAATGCAACGACGAAACCCGTAATAATAATAACCGTTGCGTCGTTTGTGCGCCGGGCGAGGGGGCAAAAACCGAGAGCGGTNCGCGCGGGGTAAACAATCACCGAGTCTATTTTTATAAACACGCGTTTTTCCGTAATTATCTGCAACACAGTTTCGTAATTCCGATTAGCTTATCAAAATCGCATCGTAATTCGATAACGACGTTTACCTCGTCGAAAACTGTTTCACAGTTAGTTCGGCGCGTGCGGAGTCGAGAACGACGGTTTATCCG
Organism: Cinara cedri; assembly: GCA_902439185.1. Lineage (NCBI taxonomy): Eukaryota > Metazoa > Arthropoda > Insecta > Hemiptera > Aphididae > Cinara > Cinara cedri. Next base: position 1,496,197 of record CABPRJ010002375.1, read on the forward strand.
TTTGGACGATATTCACCCCGCGCGACTGAAGAACGATTTATTATTTTACATTTTTTTTTTTCAATTTCATTTTCTCTCGATTGTTATTATGAAAAAAAACACGGACGAAATCGAGAGACGGCGGATCGAGTGTCTATTAGAAAGCACAGGGGAAGAATGATTTATTAGGAGGCTTTTCAAGTGATGCTAATGATAATAATACACCGATATACGAACCTCGTGACCAAAATACGGATACGGTCAATAACAGTCAATTTCTAGTGCAAGTTCTATCGGAAATATTTCTAATGTCTCTTAAATATTTCTTACCGTTTTTATTATTTTTTTAATTTTTGTTCATAAAACTAAAGGCCCATATGCAATTTAAATTGTATAATTATTTATGTATGTTAATTATAAGTATTGTTAGTTATAAAGTACCAAATAAAAGTAATATTTTAAGTATATTTCATATTGTGAAAATTTTTATCCCGCGCGACCGAAAATAAAAAAAAACTACGCGACCAGTGACGGGTTAAGGTTCAGAAATGTACCATAGAGATTTCAAAAAAAAATCGTTTTGTACAATACTATAATACACAACATTGAAATTAATAGTGATGGTAAAAATGTATGATGAACACGTTTATTATAGAGGACAACCGCGAATGGTCCTGAAATTGTCCATCTTACCTACGTCTGTCCTAACCTTATCGTCCTCGTCCACGTCCACGTCCTCGTCCACTGTTGGTGATAAAAAGAGTGTTGATATGGAATTTCGGTCGGAAATTTAGACTTGAAATGTATAGGGAAGAATCATCGATATCATCTAAAATACAGTGTGTCCCACCACGTTCGGCGGATTTTTCTAGCGTTGTTAATATTAAATATTTTCGATTTTTTTTTTTTTTTTTTCAATCGGTTTGTCTTCGTGGGGCACATCGATTTGGAGAAAAATTAAAATTTTTATTTTCCACCCCTGAACATAAAAAAAAAAACTTTTTATTTAACCACTTGAGAAAATTTTCAAAATAGCCATTTTGTAAAAGAAAATTATTCTAAAAGTTCTAATGAATCATACATTCATATCCGATTGATAGTTTCTTAATTATAGCCGTTTAAATTCCTAGAAAATAGGCGTGAAAACAATTAATATTCAACAAAAGGTAAAGAATTTCCGTGCTGATTGCATAACGTGGTGTTTTCTTGAATATTAATCGTTTTCACGCCTAATTAAAACGGCTATAACTAAGAAATTATTCATTGGATTTGAATATGTGATACATTAAAATTTGTTGAAGAATATTTTTTACAAAGTAGTTATTTTAAACATTTTCTAATGTGTATAAAAACAAAATAATTATGTTTTTTATCTTTAGAGGATGAAAACAAAAATTAAATTTTTCTCAAAATCTATGTCGCTCTGGAAGACAAACTGATTGAAAAAAAAAAAACGAATATTAACAGCGCTAGAAAAATTCGTTGAACATGATGGGACACACTGTAGATATACAATTGATTAAGCTTTTTTACTTCTCCAGTCTAAATTCTAAACTATTATAACTCATAAACGGTAAATTCAATATAAGCGCCATAAATCTGTTATAAAATTAAAAAGAATTTAAAATAATTTAAAAAAAAAATTTAAATGATTGAATAACGAAAGAAAAAATATGTCAAATTCACTTAAAACCTATCGAGAAAATCGCCGGTTCGTGAAAATCGCAATTGGATCGTATTGAATCGTGAATTTTGAAAAAACCTATAAAAATGTCTCGTATGAACATTAAAGTTAAGGTTTAATATTCTGTTTTAGTTACACTATAAAGTATGTAATATAATATATACAGTGCGGTTCACTGAAACGGTAGCACAAAATATTTCAGTCGAATAGACATAAATTGAAATGGGGGATTTTTTTTTTTTTTCGTAGTTAGATGAGAGCAGTGCGTTGACAACGTTCATTTTTAAATGGAATTCGTTCCCGTTTTTCGTTCTACTATAAAAAAAGAAACTCATTCCCGTTCCTCGTTCCTTAAAAATGGACCTGGTAGGAACGGGGTCCTCAAGGACCGTCACGCCATTTTCCACGATCATCACCGAGGCCCGAGACGCCGTTTACGTCACGGTTATCTAAGTATATCGACGGTGTTTTTTATAAAAAGGGCGGATACTGCGAAAACACTTTTTTTTTTTCAGAAAGCGCAAAAAAAAAAACAGCAAAGCAGATGATGTTTAATGATGATGTTTATCGCGGAAAACAATAAAATCATTCGTACGCATAATACACCGTACACAAAGCGTGCATGCGTTGAATGCGGCGCACGCCCTTTTTACAAAACACCGACGAATTATCATCGTATTATGTAACTTGTATATTAAATAATGTTGTAAAAAAATGATACATTGTGCCGTTGTGGTGATTTATTAGTAACCGGAAGCGAAGCGATAGTTGCAACGCACTAAATCGTTTCTAGACGATATTATCATTAAAAAATAACGGGCGTTTCGTTTTTTTTTTTTTTTTTTTATCTCGTCTTAGGAGGAACGGAAATGTTCGTCCGCGTTCCTTTAAAATCGGAACTCTTTCCCGTATTCGAAACGGACCGCGTTACAAGCTCCGTATTCCCGCGTAAGGAACGCGTTCCTTCCCGACGCCGGATGGGGGGGAGGGGGGAGGGGTACCGTCGTAATTGTTTTCGTTTTCGATAATTTCGAAAATTCGTTCGTCCGGCACGACGCGCGCTTCGCTCGACCTACGATCCCCGATTGGAAACCAATGATGAATTTCAACTCAAACGTCCGTCCGGCGGAAACAGTTATTCGTGTGCGCCGCGTTCCGGCGGGACGCGTCGCCGCGTATTGGTACGCTCGATAAACAACGGCAATCGCAAACGAACGCGGTGCAACGGCGTGACCGCAATACGCGCGCGCGGAACGTCCCGAAATCGCGACGGCGGGCGGCCGGGCGGACCTCAATAAATCCCCGCGAAATAATGCGAAAAACGCGGCGTTTCGCGGACGCCGGCCGCTGTTCCGCGCGCGGCCAATAACAAATATCGGATTAACGTTATCGCGGGTATCGGGCGAGTCCTGTGACTTGTAAGTAACGCGCCCGGGGTCACGGGTCGCGCCGTCCCTCGGTAAATATGTCCCGGCACGTAGCTATGCGCCGTTCCGGCATTTCGCGCTGCGGGTGCCGGGGATCCGTTTTCGCGGATTAAAACGTTAATTAATTTATGCGCGCGCGCAACGACGTGGGCTCGCGATGTCCGCGAGCGTTCGCGTCGCCGTCCGCGACGCACGCCGCCGGCGGTTCGGCGCGCGCGATCGGCGGACCGGGCGCGCGTTTCGCGCCCATGCGATACGCGTATCGGCGTTCGGTCGCACCAGTGACCGGTCTCGCGCGTACCGCCCGACCGTATTCGGCGACGTCCCGCTTACAATCGCGCTTTTCCCCGGGCGACGAGACAGAATGTAAAAGAAAAGCCCCCGGAGTAACGGACGAGTGACCGGCCACTTCCGTCGTTTGTTTCCGTTTAAAACCGTCCAGCGAGGTGTACCTCGCCGTTAAACGAATCGCAAACGGTAATTTTCGGTTGACTTGGGCGTGTTTTTTTTTTTTTTTTCTATTGATTTAACTTTAACGTACGGTAAAGCCGTAACCAATAATACGTATCACGTCGGATTAATTATCGCGTGCCTAAAAACGGAGAGAAGTCAAAGATCAGTCTTCTTCTCCTTCGCGCCTTCGTCCCAACTGTTCGAACGCCGCGCGCCGTGCCGCGGCACCACGCGAGTGAATAATATTTTAACACACGCTCTCCTACTACCAGCAAATAAAAAGTGAAATATCTCGTCAACGGGTTGACGGAAATCGAAAACGTCAACCCCGACGTTTATTTAAACAAATAGCGCATCTGTTTATCGAATTTCGATTACACGTTCCTATTTGTGTTTCAAATGTTTTCAATACGTCTCGAAAAAGTCAGAAAAAATTAATAACTTTAGATGTTTTAAATCGAAAAACATTTGTTTCTATATTTTGTATAGTTACAGGAGAAAATTGTTGTAGCATAAAATTTTGATTACTTTGTAATCCATTCTATGTATCAACTAGACAAAATTTGCGTTTAGAAAGGGCGCTACACGGTGTCGAACCCAGGATTTTAGTACTAGTCTGCCTCACTTACGAGAGGCCAAAAGTCTTAACTAATTTTTTAGTAAAATTTAAAACTTACTCACAAACTTTGGTATTGTTAATTAATTCAGATTTAATTGTTTTTTCTTTGTTGCATTCAAATTGATATTCACTTAACAAACTTACCTGGAATATTTAAATAATTTTGAGTATTTTAGATTTTGAAAAGAGATTATTCATATTTATTATTATATTTGCATACATATAGTTGCAGTATATTTATTTTATCTTAGTTTTCAATAATTGCTTTCATTTTCACAGTAAAAGTTAGTTATACATTCTAATCCAACACTAAAATAATTCATATATAAAATTATATTTTTATTATAAAAAATAAAAAATAATAGTATGTATGGTATTACAATAATTTTCTATATTTTTTCATTGGTGCAAATGTACTTATTACTTTATTAAAATTTATTGTTTGAGCTATATTGCTTTCTATGCTTAATATTGTCAAATTTGATAGCCGGTTTTCAATCATAGTTGAGCGAAGGTATGTCTTGAGAAGTTTAAGCCTGCTAAAACTTCTTTCTGCAGTTGCACTGCTCACTGAAAAAGTATAAAATATTTTATACAAAGTATATAAATTTGAACGAGAAGAAACCATGTTTTGGAATATCATGGACTTCAATTCTTCATTTAGTTTTTATGGTTCAATTTTATTATATACTGATGGTAAACCAAACAAAATGAACGGTATTCCACTTCTATATCTACTTCATCTACGTCAACATCATAAAATTTTGATAAATTTTGAATAGAAATAATATTTTCATCTATGTTTTCTTTGGATTAGTACTTCAAATTTTTTTACTATGTTTGAAAAATCTTCAAAACGATGTTTTAATGTATTTATAAATGAATCCAAAATAACAAAATATGTATTGCGTTTAAAATTGTCATCAGCAAACTCGATAATATTTTCCAAATTGTTTTTATTACATTTTATTTTTAAAAAATGTTCCTCATTTCTTAAGGATGAAATATCTAAAAAAAATGTTGAAACCATATTATGCGCAATTATTAAATCAATTTTAGAATTTTGTAAATAATTTGATAAAATATTAACTTTTCCAATTATATTCTTGCACAAAACTTATAAAAAACCGAATTTAAAATTCATTATTTGAAAAAGTAATCCTTGTACTTCTGAAATGGTTTTTAGTTTTATATTGAGAAGTTTTCCATATGAAATTCGCTTTAATGAGGTAACAATTGCTGGCAAATTTATGTATACTGAGTTTACTGCACGTTTGTCACTTGCCCATCTTGTCTCTGAAAGTTGTTTTAATGTTAGTACTAGGCCGTCAATTTTCATTTGTTCTTCTTCAAATATTTTTAATCCTGGTAAACTATTAGTTATAAATGTATACAATGTCTCAAGAATACCAAAATATGAAACTGCATTGATGAACGATCTCTTAGAATCTATAAGCACCGAATTTAAATAATGAGCACAACAATGAATATATAGCGCTAATGGTGATATATTTTTTTATTTTAGATTGTAGGCCAGAAAACCGTCCAGACGTGGTATTGGCACCATCATAGGCTTGACGGCGGCATAAAGAAATATCCAATTTATATTCTTCCATTAACTTTTTTATAATGTCAAAATAATCATTTGCAGTTGTATTATGTAGTTCTTCAAAACACAGAAAATGTTCTTTGATATCTCCTGGTTGGTCTACAAACCTCAAGCTAAAAGAAAATTGATCAGTTCTTCCAATATCTATGGTCGAATCTACAATAATTGTAAAATATTTTACTTGTTTTACTTCATTTAATATTGTATGTAATGTTTTATCTGCCATACATTTAAGTATATCAGTTTGAATTTTCGGACTCAAGTATGTCTCATTTCGGTTTGGGTCGGTCAAGTGTTTAGCTAGAACAGCATTATATTTTGACACAAGTTTAAATATTTCAAAAAAAAATCCTTTATTTTGTGTATCCTGGTTAATGTCCTCTCTGTGTCCTCGAAATGGAAGACCATTTGTTGAAAGCAATTAAGATAATCCAATTAATCGTTTTAACACACTTTGATTAAATTCTATTTGAGACTTTTGAACTTTAATTAAATTTTGTTGGATAGTAATGTCTTTTAAAATTGTACTTTTTAAAATTAAATATTCATTTTCTACTTCTCTGTGGTCCTTGCATTTTTCATGTTTAACAACTTTTTCATATCCTTTACGGAAATTAGAAACACCTTTATTAGGATTAGACCATTGATAACTATGCCGAGATACAGATCGAATCAAAAAGCGAGGAAAACAAAACATTTCGTTAGCTTTTGGGGAATATACTAACCAATTTCCTTTCCAGCTCGTTCCTGATTTAACATCTTTGTTGTACCAGTTGGAAGAAAATTGTTTGCCGGACATATTTTCTGCAAAAACATAATCATCATTATTAAAACCAGGTTGACAAGGCCCTATTTCAACAAGAGTTCTGATTATTCGAGGTGCCGATACGGTATCAATAAATAAATATGGATCTGATGGATAATCGTGGCATCTATCGATTAACTTCGAGCGTGAAACGTCATCCGGGGCAAATTCAATTCCGTACCAAGAGTCGGTAAAGTGGGCGGATTGTCTTCCTCTTCACTACAATTATATTCCGAAAACGGTTCTTGACCGCTGTCTGATACCGGGAACGACAGTATACTTCGGTTGCCTTTAACGGCCCTATCATTTTCTCCAACCAATCGCCTCGCTCCGTGGTGTGATTTTTTTTTTTTTCGATTAGGAGCTCCCGTCATTAATATTAAATTCGACAAAAACGCAAGTGACACGCAACACGACGCCGTGAGACAACGGCGAACAGAACGAACTCGTTGACGCTCGTTGACGAAACGGTAAAATAAAATTTACGGCGAAATAGTTATAACGCGCCATGCGTTTATGCGTAACACGCGCGGCGCGTCGATAACGGTCCGCATGTTTATTACGGACATTTGTGGGGGGGGGGGGGTAATAATAATACGAAACGATCGCGGATTCCGCTAATAATACGATAAGAGAATCTATAAATAGAAAATGGATTTTACCCGATGCGTGATTTGCACGAACGACAACGTCGACTGTCGGCGCACGTTCCGCAAAGGCCGCGGTCTCCCGCGTCTTTCCGCGCGCCGTCGTAACGTTCGCGATACATTTATAAATCCAATAATTATATTTTCGCGGAAACGTTCCAGAGCCCGTGCACACTTTACAAAGTCGCTCGTAACGCCCGCATTTCCATTGTTCGATGTTATTTCCCCAACGGTCGTTGCGGTATTGTACGCGCACGCGCGCGGTCTGCCGTTTCGTCCGGGCCGCGTTTTGCCGAGGAAAAGTACCGCGGGTCAGCCGACCGCCCGAACCCATCCACCAACCGGGTAATTGAGTATCGCGATAAAATACGTTCGAAATTCATATGTCTCTTAATTAATTTCGTAAAATCAAACATATTTTTATTTTTTTTTTCTACCATTACAGGAGAGAGAGGCGCAAGTCGACTACCCCTTAAGGTTTTAATAATTATCCTGCTAAAACTAGTGGTGCGATGTTCTTCATTGTTTTTACGGGTAATCTTCAGCGCACAATTAGTAAATGATAATTGTTTGGCGTAGTGACATTTGGTATTTTTTTTTTGTTTTCTAATTATCCAAGGAGATTTGACAATTTCGTCATTTCGACAATTTACATTTAAAATGTATTATTTAAATAAGCTCTAATAGTAGTGCCTACACTTAACTCCACTTCGTTAACATAATTTTACTTATATTTTCTTTAATTTATAAACATTTGAACTAAATTTAATTCATTATTAAGTAGACAGGTAATTATCACATAACATGTATAAGGAACTACAAAATTTAGTAATACATTCCCAATTAATATTACCTTTTTAGTAACTTCAAATACAAATATTTTATAGTAAAGCAGAAGATAAGGCCAATTTTTCAGGTTCGTTATCGTTTCCCAGTGTGTTCGCCTATAGTTTAAATCTTTAATTTTAATTTTTAATGTGTATCGTGATTTTTAGATTCTTAACAAAAACAGTGATGTTTAGTGCGGGTACTGATTTTACTATGACTATGACGTCTGCGTCTTTAAACAAATAATATTTTTCGTTGAACTATTAAAGTTCAAATTTTAATAAAAATCGTAGAATTTGACGTGCCTGTTCGTCCGTTTAGTTTTTACAAAATAAGAACAATATTCTAATTTAATTTTTGAACAATTTTTACATTTCATACGACTAATTTTAATCTTTTGTTTCGCGTTTTTTTTTTTTTTTTTATTCATAATTATTGCACTACACAGAAAATGATAATTTATTCATTTTCAACAATATAAGTTTTAACGACGAGAAAGTATTCAATGTATGCTAATTTATTTTTGAACGTTTTGTAATCCGCGTATTTGATATTATAGAATATATGCTGAACAAATTGACATTCAGACCGAGTTATTAAACTTTTGATTTTAAGAAATAAAAACCGTTTTCCTTCTCATTATACTGCAGTCTACTTGTACAAATGAATACGGCGTTTGATTAAATATTTAAAACCTACTGGGAAGGGTTGATTATGTTCATTGTAGGTATGTAGATAGTTAAATTTTTAGATATTTTTTTTTTATTTCCAATGTATTCCTGTAATTCTTTTTAAAATACAATTTGAATTTGAACGTTAGTCGCATGCATCGTACTTGTATGTACATAGATACATAGTTGAAATTTTTCACGAATTCGGAAGTTTATAATACATGTAGGACTGTGAATTATGACTTGTTCAGTGAAAAACCTTAAAAATGACATTTAAAAGTGCACAAAACGTACATAAATAAAAATATCAAAAAATGTAATAAAATATGTATCAATTAAAAGTCTCAAAAAATGAAATATAAAATGCACTTAAAATGATTTTTAATTTAATTTTTATATTTATTTTGGTATAACTGATATTATTGATATCGATATGTCGAGCGCCCATAAATAACAAATCTAAGAAATACTGCCTTATTTTTACCTAACCTGTACACAGCTAGTGTAAAACATAAATTGTACGTATATACAGCCCGTGTAAAACAAAAAAATATGCGTGTAAAGATGTTAATTGACGGAATTCGATCAAAAATACCGGAAAATAAAAATATGACTTATAAAGTCCAAAAATGACTTAAAAAATTAAAAATGTCAAAAAATGCAATACAAAAATTTCGTAAATTAATTTTCTGTTACATAATTCAAACATTGTACTTAGAAAGGTACGTTTCACAATCAGCTGACAAAAAAAAATGAACTTTCCTACAAATTCACAACTCTAAATTTATGTGTGTACGGTAGGAAAACGGGCGTGTGCTACTATTGTGTTACCCAACGTATCAAAATGAATGCGTATATCGTGTGCATAATCGTTACATATCAGAATAATATGAACATTTTTTTTTTTTTTTCAGACATTTTCAACGGTCAGAAGGTACGGTACAACGACGATAAAAATCGGAAAATTAAAAATGCCGTGTTATGTCACTATTCCTATAGCAGTGGGAGTCGTTATGCACATAAATAATACGGAAATAAGAACGTTTGGTTATAATATACGTATAGTATAATAAAAAAATGTAAGTAAATTGAAAAACACATTTCACGGCCATAACTCAGTTTGAAAGGAAAAAAAAAAAAATGGCAATTTATCTTTTTGGATCTCGACGGGCACTACAGATAAACAAAATAAATGTATACAACTTAGCAGTACTATGCTGACGGTGTACGATGACTGGCTCGTTGACGATCACACTAAAAGTACGGCAATAATATACAGGGTGTCTCACGTGCGTGTGCGGTTTCCGCTAAATTCGATATTTGTACAAATCCGAATCTCCCTATTTCCATTATCGTACACAAAATTTAAATATCACAAAAAATCGAATCCATAAAAACAATTACGTCGTGTACACCAGAAAAAAAAAATCAATGGTTTGCTTAGACACATCGCCACGATGATGAGATCCTGCCTGTCATTAAATTATACCTATTATTCGCTTGTTCTACGCGTAGAAGAAAATAATTATACGACCGTAAATTATTGTTATGCGTATCCAACTGTATTGCGTTAGGTAATGCATTAGAACCGTGAATTATAACGTTTTTTTTTTTTTTTTTTTATACATTTTTATCTAAATAATATTTTTAGCGTATTTTGGAAAACGTTCAATTTACCAGACGGAAATATTTCGTTATTTTAAACGGATTATTAATACACCTCTTCTGTTCTTGTAAATAGCTGAATAGCCAATCGGGCGAAACAAACAGATAACACAATACGCGTGGTGAACAATGAAAATATTTCGAGACCTTACACAATATCGCGTGAAACAGAAAAGTTTCGAACTTTATTATCGAACACCGATAAACTACACCGGAATGTTTGCGTCGTACATAGAGGTACTTAATAAATTATAACTTCGGTTGTTTATTATTATACTTAATGCGTTATTGAAAATATTTGGTTTTAAACGAAAATAATTTTTCTTTCCGTTCCGGACGCGCAGAAAAAAAAAAATGAAAAAGAAATACTAAAGTAATTGACACGCATGTTATTATATTTTCGTTTTTACACCTTACAAGTAAAGGCCGAGGACGAACGGTGAACAGACCCGGAAACGCGGCGAACGACCGAGGCGTAGTTGTACATCCCATAGGCTGCCGGAGGCTGAATGAACCCAAGAATTAAGAATCACGCGTATTAAAGTCCTGTGCCGTATTGAAACAATATCGGCGGAATTTTACCGGGAGAGATTTAAAGAGATGCGATAATTAGACGTTTTAAGGGGGTCTGGAGGGGTGGTGGCCGATTTTGTTATTGCCCCCCCCCCTCCCGAGTGCGGCTCTCGTGACAACGGTCCGTTTGTTCGCTCGGGTTTTAATTCGCCCGGACCCGCGGCGTATAACGTCGTACCGCGGTCGGGGCAAATCAAGACACATTCGCCCGGCCCGCGAATTCGTTAATTCAAGTCCGTACGTCCGGCCCGCGGCCGGTAATCAATCTCCGGCGCGGAGTCCGATCCGCGGACGGCCATTGTTCACGTCCGAATGGCGCACTTACCGCGGCCGACGGCGGCGAGCGCAATCCATCTTCGCGTTTCATGTTTTATTCACGCCGCCGCCGTGCGCGCGTCGGACGAGGCGGGACATCAGGCAACCGCAACCGCGCGGGCGGCCGTTTGGACGCGTCGCGTCCCGTCCGCAAGGGAACCGCGCCGCGGTCGTTGTTGACGGTACGGGGAAACGCGACGGTTTCCGTCGAATACCCGCACACGGGCTTTTGTCGCGCGCACACTGCCCGGAACCGGACGCCGAAAACGCGTCGCCGACGGAACCGTACGGAACGACATCGGCAATCGGCTAAAACGCGTCGTAGACGTCCGTTCGTTTTTAGTTTTCTTTTTGCGCGGCCAAGGCGCCAGGCGTAAATAATTCCGTTGGAACGTCAACGCGGATTCCGCGACGCGCGTGCGGTCGAGTTTTTCGGAAGGGTCGCTTAACGACCGTTACACTGTTTTACGGCAATTCTAACGCGTATCGTAATTTAGTTTGTATTTCACCAGCGTTCGGCGTTTAGACGAGTATTTTCACAATTATAGATTAATTAGCGGTAATCGACCAACACCCGACGAAACTCATAAGCTCCTCCGAATCCGACCGCGAGGCACCGAACGCGGCACGAAACCGCGGCCGACACTCGGGTCTCCGTTCGGCGCCGCGAGCGGGTCGACGCCGGGTCTCCGAAGACCGCCCGGACTACTTTTCGTTGTTGTCGAAAGTTAGACGTATCCTGACGCCCGGCCACCGTCAGAGCGGATGATCAGTGAGCACCGGCGGCGGTCAGGTGTCTACCGAAGCGCGCGTGATAGCACAATCTCCGTTGCCGGGACGCGAGAAGACCGCGAACGGCAACGCGGAGAGACGAGCCCGGAGTATCGATCTCCAGCCGGACACAACTTCGGCGGGGAAGTTCCGACACTAGCCCGACCGACGGAAATTCGTACATGTTGGCTTCACGACGCGGAGAAGTCCGCGCCGCTACTCGTATTCAGCGCCGCGGAGATGCCTGTGCCATCTAAAAAGTCCGGGAGAGGGAAAGCAGTCCGCTCGAGCCCTCTAAGAAACCACCGAGAACCGACCCAGAACCTGATGCTAGCCGGAACCCTTGACCGCGGCTTCGCTAGATGAAAAACCTAACCAGTATAAAAATATTTTGTATATAATATAGGTTCGTTAAAAATGGGTTTGGAATTCCGGTTGTCAGTGTGCCAATCAAATCAATTGCCACGATAGCCGTAAGGAATAAAAATGGCACGCCACGATTAAGTCGAGTTTTATTTTCTTCCAGCGATATTATTTTTATTATTTTTTTACAAATATTTAAGCAATCGGTGTTTTTTCCCAAATTCTGATTAGCGGAGCAACGAAAATACGATTTTTATGTAAACGTGATATGAAGCTCTCGGGTTTATTTTACTGAGTTGTAGGCGAGTTTCTTTTTCTAATAAAACACTTCTTTGGCGAGTGAAACGCCCCGATTTTATTCACGCAGTAACTTAAAAGGCGCGGAACGTTCAATCGGTAATAATTTGTTTGAAACATTTTTCTAGATACTCAACAGATATGGTAACAATTTTTTAAAAAAAGAAAATACTGAAAAAAAAAACGAAAATACATTGGTTTTATTTTTGGTTGATCTCTGGGTACCGCGAATACGCACAACGGGGGAGAGGGGGGAACACGACTTTAGCCTTTTAACCCGATTACCGAGCGTGGAATCGTTTTTTTTTTTTTTTCTAACGCAATGGTTTATCGTTGTTTTCGGTATAAAGATTTAATTACCTCGCACATCCTTTATCTTTCAAACTTCCCGCGTGTAATACAACGACGGCCTATTATAGGCACCTTTGGTGCGAAGTCTGTTGTCGGGGTTTTTTCCGATTTCCGGTCAATACATCTTTTTGATTATTAGGTTTTCGTGTGTTCGAAGGTTTTTCATCTCCGATTTGCTCAACGCGACTGCGGCTGCTAGCTTTGTAGAGTGGTGGCGACCCATCGTTGTCGGTTTTGTCTGGTGGTTTTGAAAGCGACGTTGTCGATAATACGGACGCGCGGTAACAAAAGTTCAAAATATGATTTACCACCCCTTTCCCCTCCCATAATCTTTCGCGATTTAATTTGCGGATTACCGATAAAACATTACAGTAGTTACAATAATTTATTATTGATTATTGCGCAGCAGTTATAAATTGTTAATGCGTAGTCGCTGGCCGATTGAACCGCCAGCGCCGCTCCGTTGCCCGTTTGAATATTTTTTAATTAATTATATGTCAAATAAAAATTAATAAACTGTATTAATATTTTTACCTCGATAAATCTTATGTATTTATTTATTTTTTTTTTTTTTTCATTATAGGGCGAAAACGAATTTATTATACGAACGCTTTTAATTAATAATTTTTAATCGGTTCGGGGGGCGGTAACGTTCGAATAATATATTTACATCGGATTCAAACTGAGAGCCCTTCCGTGAGTTTCAAATGTTTTCAATAGGAAATTCGAAAATGTCGATATTTTCTGTTCGAAAAATGGACAGCGACAATTCATTATCGAAATAGGTTTTCTCGACAAATCGGATGGAAAATGTCACGAACCGACGCTTGCGTGTTTGATCAATACATGTTAGGATCATAATGTAGATTAGGTTAGGTGACTTTAAACCAAGTTAGAGCTTAAAACACGCACCATCGCCAAGCGCTTAATTCGAACCAAAAACGAAAATAATGTTTTTGTTTTTTTCAAAAATACAAAATTTAAAGACTCGGTATGTCTCAGCAATGTACGTTTTGACTGTTAATATATGGTAAATTTTTGCCGTTTCGGAAAATACTACAGGTTCCGTCGTGAAGTACAAATAACTTTCTAAAAGTCGTTTCATTCACATTACATAATATCTATATTATTAATATTGACGGAAGTTAGAAACATTAGACCTCGAAACGTGACGTCAGAAAAAAAAGGTCACGGGGGATGAGGAGAATGATGTAAAATAAAGCATTTCGTTCACTGGAATAGATGATTAAAATTGTACGTTTTTATTTTATTTTTCTTTTGTATTTTTTAATCAAAAACTTTGCATTGTCACAGAGGGAATCTAAGGACCGATTTCGCCAAAACGATCAAAAGATTTTATCTAATTTACATTAACTGCAAAGTTTATGGCTGATAACCGACCGTGATTAGTCTTTTATATAAATCTTTAAAACGCCGATTAAAAATCAAAGTTTACGCTTGTTATTTCAATGGCGATTTGAAGAGAACATAACGTTGTTTTTGACAATTTCGTCGTTTTAGAAAAAACGCGCGTAAGATTATATTTTCAAAACGTTTTAATTGTAATATTCCGTTTAATATCGCAAAAACCCAAAGAAAAAAAAAAAATTTTATACTCGACATCGTTTTTCGAATACAATGTTTTATCGTCTCTCTCACTTTTATTTATGTAAAAATAATATTACCTCTACTTATCATAACACCGTCTTAAATCTTAAAATTCGTTTTATTAATGAGATAAAATATTTAGCCAATTATAATAAAACGGGCGTTGTTTACAAAACGGAAAACTTAAATAATAATTGAATTTCCAAGTTGAACTCGACTTTTGCGTCGGTCCTGTACGAGTAGTAAATAAGAATACGAATGATAAAAGGGAGTGAAAAAGTTGTCGTAAGTTTCTCTTGTAATAAAATAATAAAAAGTTTTTCTGAGATTTTTTTTATAGGTACATTTTTTTATCGATTTCACACGTTTTTCGGCCATTCAAATCCACCAATTTGGTACTTATAATTCTCAGGTCTCGGGGAAGGTAGGATTGAATAAATTGTTGTCATTTTTTTATAACTTTGTCTTATGAACAATTTTTACCTTTAGTTTTTAGTTCTAAACTTATTTTCTAGTGTATTTAGTATATATAATATTATGTATTTGCATACAAGTGTATGTGAAAATTATAATAAATTTGATGGGAGGCTTGGATCATACAGTTGTTTGTTAAATTTCTGAATATATTTTATACAGTTTATGTATATAGTCATATTTTATATAAGAAAAAGCAGTGGTGATTTGCCTGGCTAGTAAGGCTATACCATATAAACATTCTTAACTATTATTTGTACGATAATTATACTTAGTTTATTAAAAATGTCATCTTTAAAAAAAATAAGGACATAATTCGCACGGTAGGTGGGCCACTGTTGTATTTGCTAATGTTAAATAATTCTGAGTGGAGTTCGGTCATACATGTTTTAAAAGGTCGTAATACTTACGGTTGGAAAATTATATATTTCGTACATTTTCCCGTTTTCACCAATTTATTGGGAAAACTCCTGGGAATTTCAAAAAAATTACCTCCTTAAAGTACCACTCCAGGTTTACTTTCAGAAAAAGTGCTATATGGTACTTGGAAATCGGAGAAAAATTGTTGGTAGAAAAGTTGCTCACAAAAGGAAACAATAAACATCATTGTAAAACCAATACATTCCTCACTCTGTTCAGAATATAAAATTTTAAAATGAATTTCTTTCAAATTCATCAAATTCAAATCAAAAAAAAAACCTAGAGTTAAAAATCAGTATCAGAAAAAATATCTACTTCCACAAAATGTTTTCACATTTTCAAATTAATTACTTATAATTGAAGACTAAAATCTAACTTTTTATCTTTCTGTGTAGATATATTATCACCCCTTTGCAGTTTTCAACATATTTATCTTACAACAACATCATTTACAATGAGACTTACGAGCCACCTCTGAAATAAGTTCAAAATATTATTTCAAGACATCTTGTTTTTATCATAAAAATAATAATTCGATTAACGTAACAGAAAGATTTATTATCAAAATGAAAAGTATTAGATATTTTATTTTATTTTGCCATTTTTATTAGATTTTTTGATGCGTAATTTCGCTGTAAAAAAGCAAATAATATTTTCTCTGAATTCTAAATGAAAATATACAAAATTCGGAACGACTAAAGATTTTTTGTTTTACTATAGATTCTGGTTTTGTAACGTCGACGGTTTTCGTTTTTGTCTGTAAACTTTCCGATTGTTGTGCAGCAAACGTTATCTATAATTTCACAGAAACTTTGTCAAATGACACGGACGGAGGGAGGGGGTACTTAATATCCAAAACGCGCGTACTTAAATCTGACAAACGCCTTTCCTCCACCTCCCCTCCCTCCACCGGCAAGAGATGGAGCTTTCGCCAACTTTTAGTCCGCAAATATACGAGTATATTATTATAAAATATAATATTTTATTCTAAAACTATATTTTTTATTGCGGCGTGCCCATAAATACGTTCAAAGCGTGTGAGAGAGGTTTTTTTTTGGATTTATTAAAGAGTTGTTGGTGAATATAATAAGAGGACTTATAATGGAAAATGGTAAAAATAATTATATAATTTCGAAAAAAAAAAATCGAATTATTTATTTTAATTTACAAAAGTGTCACGTGAACGACAAATAATGCGATACGAAGTCGACTTTATGCTCCCCTCCACACGTCGGTTGCATACATTTTTTTTTTTTAGTTGGTACGAAATTTTATAATAAATCATAATAATACTTCGAGTATGGCTCCGTACCCGGTTTTAGTCTGCTCGAATATTAAAATTTTTTAAACTTGTTTTATGTATTTTTTGCTTAGTTTTTCCTTGTTTCCGAATTGAGAATTCCGAAAACGGTTAGTTATTTTCAATTTTAAGAGAATTCCGTCGATAGTTTATAACCACTGGTTCATTATAAAAGAATCACACTGTATATACGCGTTAGTTATCCGCGTACGATTATTATACAAATGTAATGTTTAATACGGGCAGTCGCAATCGATTCTGAAAATAAAAATGTAAACACTACTAGAGTATTTAAATTACAGAAAATTGTTTTTAAAAAAACATTCGAGTAAATAATAAAAAAAAAACTCATCTATTACGAATTTTTGAAGATTAGTTCACTGCGGACAACTGACTGCAATGTTATATTTATATTAAAAAAAAAAAAATAAGCTTATATCGATTGTTTTCACTACCTAATAATAATAATATTGTAAACGCAGCACAAAAAATGTGTTGTTCTGGTTTTTTTTATTCATAAGTATTTAATTATTCTAATTATTATTATTATTATATTATTACAAGTTATAAAAAAAACAAATAAATTATGCTAAAATATAATATGTGCATATTTAGTGTTAAATTGTTGAAAAACACGAACAAAAATGAAACTATCATCATATGCTGTCATTTTTTTAAAATTATTTAGAAAAAGAGACGAGGAATCTAGAAAATTTTTTTAGCGTAAAGTGTATTGTGGGTGAAAAGTCGACACCTTATAAGGTACATAATATCGATGTTAATACGGTAAAAGGGTCTATGCGACACAATTTATAGTTTTCAAGAGAGTAAAAATACATTAATTTTTTTATTTTAAACGTTGACTTTAAGTTTTAACATTTGTTTTTTTTTTTTTATGTTGGCTAAACATTTTTTCGGTTTGAATAGGGACTATTTTCAATGAATACTTTTTTTTGTTTGTACGTCCTTAATACGAATACGTTTTGTTGATTAGCTTTTATTTTCGTTTAGACCCTATAACTGAGAAGACAAAATAAAAAGCGTCATTTTTATCCCAAACTTAAAACTCAAATTGTTCGTTAAATAATGGTCACAGATTTTTTTGCGCAAGTGCAATGGACGATTTCTCCATCCAATAGTGAAGCCAAAGTGTCACTTAGGGCCCTTTTGCCGTATCACCATCGGTGTATTATTCGAACAATATAAGCGATTCGTATGAACCTAAAATGTGTTCCCAAGAAAAAAAACCAAACAGACAATCTATAGAAGATAAATTGTTGAGAATTTCAAATAATTTGCCAATTAAGGTATTGCTGGTTGGTAATTCCAGCATCTTTTGATATACGGCATGCACATATTATATTATCGAAGCATTTTTACTCACCGAAAAAGTATTTTCTGAGAGAAAAAAACACATCATATGCCCATTTTTGCCAGTGTCACCGAACCCCCAAGAATGTATGGAGGCGAAATACATTTCATGAGCTTTCCAATATCGAAATACAGTCCATTTTATGGCCAAAATTACGATTAGTGAAGGCTTTTGTTTTTCTAATAAAGTGTACATTCGATGAAGCAATCAAACTTTGACACAAAATGAAGCGGCTGTGTGCTTAACTTTAATATCGTTTTTGGATTTTCCCGGGAGATTTCCCAATAAGCGGGAAAAAACATGGGAAAAACCTGGGGAACAAGGGCAAATATGAACAATATTAAACAAATGCTATTAAAGAAACTATATAACGCTTATGTAATTATTTTACCATAATATATGACATGTATTGTTGAAAAAGCAACACTATTAACCGAACTCCGCTCAGAATCGTTTTTTCGTTGGTAATGGTTAATCGTTACGTACGGGTATACATCAAATTTTCCCTCTACCACCTTCCCAACTTCTCACCTACAACAATTAATAGGTAGTAGCCTACCCACGAGCGAAGTGTGTCCGCATTTTGTACTATAGTACCTATATTTTATAATTTCATGTTTAGGTAAATCATATGTCGTTTATTCGACTACCGTATCATTGAGTTATCGAATATTACAATGATAATAACAAAATGATTGCGTGTTATTAGGACTATAAACAAAAACGATATTCTTTAAAATAGGCAACCATATTATCTCTCGTGTAGACAATATTATCATCGGCAACAACTGATATTGATAGTGCGAAAATGTAATATTATTATGCTATTTCATAATGGTATTTTCAGAATTTTATTTCGCAGCGTCTATAATTTAGTTTATGATATTCAATCTAAAGTATACACCGCTTCATTTTCAGAGATAGTAGCTAGACATTTTTATATTGGTTTTATACTATATAACGTGAGCCCTATTTTCGACTCGCAGCGCAGCGAGGGATTTATTGGTTTTACTATAATGTGTATTTGTTATTATTATTTTTTTCTTCTGTAAATAACTTTTCTCTTAGAAATCTTGGTCCGATCAAAACATAGCGATAGACCTTTTTTGTTGTATTTTTGGCTCTAGTTGGTACTTAAGAGAGGTTTTTTTTTTTTTAATTCTCATTCATATTCTAGATAATAAGGAAAAACTGGTTTTTGGGTTAAAAAAAAAGATTGTCACTGGTAATCGTTTTTATTTATTTTTTGATACCTATTAAGTTTATATTATTTTAATATTTTAGTATTTTTAATCAAACGTTGTTTTCGTGTATACGCACATTGTATTAGATTCGGAGAGTAGCGAGGGATCTAGTGGTTTTACTATGACGTATACAAATTATTTCTCAGTCCGATATTACTTGTTTAAATAAATAAGGAAAACGACATATAATCTAGAGATAATTGATCACAATTCATTGGATGGCAAAGTATTTTATAAATTTTATACCTTAATATATTTTTTTATTTTTTTAACTATGAATAGTTTATCGACTAAAGGACATCATCAGTGATAAGGAACAAAACATTAAAAGCAATTACAGAAATCAAAAAATACAAATTTAACGATTGAAGTTGTGATGAAACAGTTATACTTGAGAATATAACAGAGGCTCTTGGTGTCTTGTGGAAATGTCCAAGGGTTCCTTCTTTTAATCTCTTAATCCTTAATCCGAGCTTGATAGCGGATTACCACCGATGTCGCGTCAGC
The DNA here is from genome assembly GCA_902439185.1 of Cinara cedri. Lineage (NCBI taxonomy): Eukaryota > Metazoa > Arthropoda > Insecta > Hemiptera > Aphididae > Cinara > Cinara cedri. The sequence goes on from CABPRJ010002375.1 coordinate 1,516,179, forward strand.
ATTTCCATGACGCGTAATCATAAAAATCTACGAATATTTTCGCTATTTGTTCAGTTATATCATACAGGTATATGAATTCGAATAAAATTGATTCGGTCCCGTATTATTTATAATTTGTGTAAACAACAAACCCCAGGTGGAATATAAAAAAGTTTGATTTCTGTTAATAAAAATCACTTGTCAACTAATTAATTAACTTTAATTGCGGATTTAAACAAAAATAATTATTAAAACGGCGATAATTTTCGGCGAAATGTATTCAAATCAACTACCTGCTTAATTTTTTTAAAATTATTAACGACGGCGTCCGAATTAAAAAAAAAATACGAGTTGCTAATAGTTTAAAATCAATACCTCAATATTGTCGGATATTTACGGCGAATAATATTTAACGACTCTCGTTTGATGTCTGAAAAAAACTAACATCGAATTCACGAGAAATCTTTAGCGGCGGTTCTTGATAAAATGATTACCACGTATTTCGAGAAAATAACCGCTTACTGTTTGGGCTGCTCTAAAGCGCTTCGAATGATTGTATTTTAAAGAAGAAACGCGCTCGGTCGGTGGCATAACGTATTATTATCTAAAAAAAAAACTTCTGTACTGCGACAGATGTTCCGCAATTTTCCATATTATATAAAATTAAAATTCTGACTGGCTGTCTTTCCGTTAAACAAATCTTACGGTTTCATTCCCATCTTGATGAAACTTTGCGCACTTGACATTCGGAACAACGGGAAGGTGTCTGTCTACTTTTTATCTCGGAATATAATTCACAAAGGGTTGGCCCGCACTTGATTTTCAATATTTTAATGTGGAAAAATTAATTTTTAATTTTTTTTTTTGGTTTATTTCTGGATTACATTGGTGACAGGAATAAAATAAAAAAAAAAAAAAAAAACAGTTATTATAATTTAATTTGGTTGTCACAGACAAGGNAATTTAATTTGGTTATCACAGACAAGGTCAAGTACCCTTTTTAAGAGAGAAATGTTAGTGGACAACAACGATTGACTGCGATGATACAGACAAGGGGCGGAAACGGAAAGACACGAATTACTTTTATTGATTTTTTTTTTTTTTTTTTCAAGTGTCCAACCCAGAAAACGCCAGGTTATTCTAGCTATAGTTTAGAACACAAATAAGTCGGTTTTTACATCGTCGGATATTTTATGACAGCGAGTATAATATAACAAATTTGTGGGTATCGAACTGCCGGACATAATTTACACTATTAGCTGGTAAGTGTACATAGATACTTGGTTTGTAAATTGCATTTTTTTTTTTTTACACTGCTATTTTAATCGACTAACGTCGTTTAACATGATTTATTAATCTCCGCCGTTCGTTAGTTTAGATTTATGAGAACTCAACGCTAGCAAACTATATTATAATACGTACACACGCGTAATATATCAAAAATAATAATAATAATAATAATAAAAAAACAGTCGAGCGTGATTTCGAGTAGTTTTTCAGACAGTCTGCGGTACATAATAAATAAGAGAATTAATAATATTACGTGCACGCGTAAACCGAATAGACGAGGACAGACGATCTACGACATAGGATATCTAACCGGAGGTAACACATTATTATTGTTGATATTCGTTTGAGTCTTTGACTTGGTTACGGATGGATCGTGCAATGTGCGATGCGTTACCGTGTTATATTAAGTTACAGGAATTTGTTTTAATGTGATTGGTTTTTACGAAACCGGACAGTATATAATTATCATTTGTCGGACATTCGACAGTTCTCTCGGTACGGATTTTATATTCTGAGTGTAGAGAGAAACGTGTATATTATTATTGGTTTATTGTGAAGTGTGATTTTTTTTTTTTTTTTTTTTCATGTAGGTTAACGATTTTTTGATCAATTATCAATATCAGGAACGTTTTTTGGTGGCAAATTTTGTTTAATTGGTGGATTACGAGAGGTAACTGTTTGACGATCCCTATTAGTTGTCTAAATAATTTGGGAAAACCGAGAAAATTTATCCAAAAACGGTTTCTGTCATCTTCGATTTTTTTTTTTTTTTTTTGTAATTCGTTTATCGTAGAGACTTGAAATTTTCATTAAATACTTACTTTTAGCATGGACATTCATAATTTCATCGGTAATGTACAGGGAAAAGGCAATCCAGAATCAGATCTCCAAACACGTATTTAATGACTAATATAACGATATAAGAACACCAGACATGTACAAAAAGTCATGATGTCCATTACGAGAGGGTGAATCGATAATCATCTAAGTTGTGTGTTGTGCGCCGTGTGTCAAGGATAAAGAAAAAACATTTTTCTGTAGGTTTTAATATTTTTTAAGGGAGGACGTAGTCTTTATTTTTACCCTCTTTAATGGGTGTCCGTGTATATAGACATAGTGGATACGATTTTCAGACCATTCATTTTTTTCCATTGTATTAAAAATATGCTTACACGCAGTGACTTTTCCTCGGATATCAAAATCAAAAATAAAATAGGAAAATTGAATTTATTCAAACGAAAATAAATTAACAATTAAATTAATCGCAAGTAATTCCGTTTGGTTATGCATTTACTTTTCGATGTCCGGCGTTACCTATTTTCATTTTTTAACGAAATACGATGAGTGAAAAAAAAATATGTATATTGTATTAAAACTTTATGTAATTTCCGTGATACTCGAAGTGTAAAACAATATCATTACTATACACTTCTTTTTTATCGAGTCCTTATCGAACGCTATTAAGTTTTATTATGTTATTGAAAGTAATGCTAGAAAAATAAAAAAAAAAAAACTGTCACGCACACACACACACACACACACTCACACGCGCGCGTGCACAGAGATAATATTATTATAATATCTGCCCGGAAAATTCGCGGCGGATGCAAAAGTTTTTAGTATACGAAACAAGTTTATTTTCCTTAGACTCTGAGAGAGAATACGTCGCAGTCGTATACTATTATCCTAAAAGACATCCGAGACATTTTATCATAATACACAGAATACCGAACAACCCGCGAAAACTTTAACCTCGTGCTGCTGCTGGCTGCCGCCGCTGCAGTTTGTATATAAGCGAAAGTTCTTCGTCTTATAAACACGCATTTGAATGCCGTAAGCGTGCATAATAGACGTCGTGTTGTTGTTGTTGGTTTTTTTTTCGTATTTAAAATTTATTATAATTATTTGTAAATCCTTTCGCGAGGCACTATGCGAATCTTAAAATGTAATTGTGGCGGAGCGAATCGAAGCCTCTTCTAGCCCCAAGAAGAAAATGTCATATTTTATAAGCTAGATATTATTCCTAAACTAAAATATCAATTTTAAAAAAAAAAAATTGGAACGTATACACCAACAAGATAGTCTGAAGAGTGAGTAGTATATCCAATATGAACCTTATAGATATTTTTGTTAGTTAATTGCAACTAATTAGTTATGAACGCATCTAATATGTATGTATAACATTAATGTAAATGTTTAAATACAGTCAATTGACTGCTAAGGCTGAGCAAAGGGAAGTAACTATAACGCTTGTGGAGTTAGTATAACAAAAATTAAGTCACGGACCTGCTATTTTATTTCTGAAAAAATATAAGATCATACAAGAAAAACTAAAAAAAAAAGCTGATACTTCTGATGAATGAGCTATCATTGTAGGGTGGGACGTTGAGAAAGTATAGGATACATAAAGTTATTGCGTAATTCGTTTATAAATGATTTGTAATACTTACGGTTCTCATCAAAATTTGATCTTAAAAAAAAAAATGTATAAAAAAATAATTATTACATTATACTCTACTTTTTAACCCCTAAGTACAATTTGTGATGAACCTTGTGTTAAAATTTCAAGCATTTCTGTTTAGTCAAACAATTTTATCGACATATTATCTACCAAAAATTACTCCGTAATTGGTAGATAATATGTAATTAAAACCGTAAATTACTCACAAACTTGAAATGTCTATAAATATCTCGACATTCGATAGAATGTTTTGAAAATTTTACCAAAATCTACAAAACACAAATATAAGTTTCCGTCAGAATTTTAAGTTCCCTTCGAATATTTTTAACTGAGTTACAAATAAAAAAAAAAATTGAAAATAATGATACTATCATTTTCGTAATCTTTTCTGTTCTTTCAACGGTTTTTTCGGTTTGCTATAGCTTAACTAAATGCCATGCATAGATATTAACTATTATACATAGGTTTCTGTATATTTTTTTTTTAGTTTTCATCGTTTTATAAAAGTTTAATTTACTTTCAAACTGATTTCATAAATTATCATTATACTCTCCTTTCTTCTCTATAACTTATACATTTTAAATCTTCTTGAGTTGTCTACACTTCCATCTTTCACCATCTCTAATACATTTATTTCAATCAATATTTCTCCTAATTTTCTTCCGTCCAATCATCATCGTTTTCTGGGTCTCATCCCTCGGCCTTTTATAACTGTTGCTATTCATTCTATCATCTACAGTCTAATTTCGCCTCGAACTGGGCATTGAATGGCCAAACCATTGTATCCTCTTCTCTTTGATAAAATCTGTTATGTAGTTATACTGTAATTTTATTACTTTACAAAGTTACGAAGCTCTAACGTTATAGTCTCTTTTTAATAGCAAAAACCACACCGTCTGTATCAGATATTGATCTCAATAGTCAATGGTCATTAGTCAATACATTATTTCCAAATGCGATTACCGTGCATTAAAAACCTTGCATCAATATTATATCCTAACACAGGTCTTACGTTATTATAACATTTTTAATAACAAATTAATGACAAATATTGATAAATAAAAGGAAATAAAATTATCGACAGAAATCAAAAATATCAACACCAGAATATATTTGAAGTAAAAATCATCTTTTCATGGAAATTTTAACATAGGTTATCTATAATATAGTCCATAGAAATAATTTCAATTTAAATACTATTAAAAAAATGCATAAGCGTATTAAAGAAAAAATAATACACAACAAATAATGTTGCTAACTATTGTAGTATGAATATCAAAATAATATGTCCAACGAATTCGCTGAAATTCTGAACAATAATAAAAATAGTGTAAAAATCGCTCTTTAGACTAATAACAATTTAATCAAACACATAAACAATAAAACTGAAAACTTCACAAAAAATCCCCTTGGTATATATAAACTTGAATGTAACTGTAATAAATTTTATACAGTTACGATAAATATAAATGTTTATATAGAAAGAACACGTTTCTGAAATAAAATTTAAAAAGACTGCCTCTGATTCAAATTTCGCTAAACATGTTTTAGAAAATAACCACACTATAAGCTTTGATATTAATACAGACTTAGAGATATTAAATACCCAAAATAACATTCACATTTGGTAATTCAGTTTTAGAATAATTACATACATACAATGGAATAAAGAAAAATAGTTTGAATAATAATATTTTAAATGTACAAACCGATTTTAAAAATAATATCTTGTATCAATACATTTTAGATAATAAATAATAGCCAAATAATTTATATTTCTCAACATTTCCCCCGGTTATAGTTTGTGTGTTTGGCGAACACTCATCCCCGTGAGAGCCTCCTGAAAAATAATCTTCTGTCACGACTTTCCACGTCAGGTCCGAACACTTTCTGAACGATCCTGAGCACCCGCGGGTGTGGGACCACTCCACACTATTAATTTCTAAAAACTACACCATAACTAAAACGCCTGCACGGTCCCCTTCTGATTTATTTCCCCGAGGTCCCCGAACACGTCAAATCCATCAGTCATTTAGGTTTTACTGTATTTGAATATATTATGTACAATGTTATTATAATTTCACTGTTATTGTTATGGCACAATGGTGACATATTGTTTGTGTTTACACACTTACCTACGGTGTTATTTTTTTTTTTTACTTTTTATTTGTACCTACCCAATTTTTCTTCTCTCGGGCAATAGTTTTTATGTCATACGACTTTTCTATCGCGTAAAATAACTTATCGTTATTCTCATTATTTTTCAATAAAATATTAATTTTCTCCCATTGCTCATGTATAGTATGTTCATTTCAATTCCACCTTTATTCATGTGTTTCAGCACGGTGTTTCCGATACCTATCATTATAGAATCCTGGAGCTCCGATCCTTGGACCTCGGCTTCAGGTTGGCAACCTTATGAAATCGGCGATCGTCACATAACGCTCGTTACGACCAAATATCAAGGCCGGTCAGTGCGAGACGTTACAATATCTATGTCTAATAATTTTAAATAATCTCTCCTGTTAAATTAAATTGTCGAAAAAATAAAAAAACCATGGCACACTATACAGAACGGGTTGGTCATTGTTGTAGGTGAGAAGTTGAGAAGGTAGAGAAGAAATTGAATGCATAATATCTGTATGCAACGATTATTAATCATTTCTAACGAAAAACGATTTCGAGTGGAATTTGGTTACACATGTTTTGATTTGAAATTTGATTTACGATTTAAAAACAATATGTTTCGTACATTTTGCCGGTTTCCTACGTTTTTCCTCGGTTTTTCTCATTTATTATAAAGTACCATTACAGTCCAATTTCCTTTCAGAAAAAGTGCTACACTTGAAAATTAAATCAAACTATACGGTAGAAAAGTTGTTCACGGAAAAAAAAAATAATAATAAATAATATCACTGTAAAACCAATATATGCTGGAAAAAGTTAACGTTTTCCTAGACGATGAGTGTGTTTTCTAAGGTTGACCATTGTGTAGAATGTTTAACAAAACGTAAGTATATTATAACAATTAGATCGGCATTGCTGCAGTTGGAAGTTTTCCAAATAAAATAAATAATGTCGCGGACGACAAACCGACGCTCTCTTACAATATTAATTCGTTAAGGTATATAGGTATGCGGTATTGCGATCATTGCGCCGCAATATTTTTAGAACACAACAAGAAAACGGAATTGTTTAAAACTATTTTAGATTCTGTAAAGACCGAGGGCAAGACAACGATATTTTCTGTTCGGAGTTGACTAGATTTGCATAAGATCACGCGCGACATTATTCGCTGGCGAACGGCGAGTACGTATAAACTCGCACGGTGCAATAATTCAATCTTACAGTCAAATGTCGCTATAACTATTATAGTTATAATTATATACTATTATTTCGGACGTTTAAACACTTCAAACCAAGCCCGAATCCATTGTATTAGATGACGTTACAGGCGATGCTGAGAGTTTTGAGGTTTTTTTATACCGAGAATCGTTTGTGCGAAAGAACGGTGGCTGTACATGTCTGTTGCGTACTTCAAGCGTTCGCGTGGCGTACACGAAAAAGTGTAACGACCCGCCTGAACGGTACTCGATAACGCAATGGTCATTTAATTAAGGGATCAAAATCGATAGTAGGCAATCGGTTTTGGAACGCCGCGGCGCACAAGGACGTAATATTCCTTTGGCCGTCCGGTTAGCAAAGCTGATTACCGAAGGTTTTGGGGTTCGTTTAAATACTTACAGCAACGCGCGTCCAAAGAAGAGCCTTGCGTACGGGACACGTTCGAAGAGAAGAGAAAAAAATCTGAAACAGTAAATATTGTAATGCAAAAGAACGTGAAAATATAATAGGTTAAATTGTACGTCTTGACCGATTCGTCGTCCCGCGGCCCGCATCGACGGGTCTCTAAACTCGAAACTTCTGTTTCTTATATTTTATAAAATATTCGTAGTCGGTGGCGTCCAGGGGAAAATTAAACTATACCGCCCTTAAAAAAAACACAATTAAAAATCATATTCACCAGACTACTAATTACGATCAGTGGTGACAGTAGTGTACTGACGGCGAGAGTCCAAGGGTACTCCCGCTCCCGCTCCCGGAGTGTACAAATTTAATTTTACTTTATAATTCGTAGATACTTATGATGCTAAATACTTGATATTATAAACTTGAAACGCCCAAAGACAAAACGATGTTGATAAGACGTCACTAATTACAATTGGCGTTAACATCAGCTATTGTACAATATTTTGTCACATTCGTCATACAATATTTTGTGATAAAAAAGTCTTTAAAAAATTTAAAACAAAACAAAGATTAATTTAATTTTTATCAATTGAGTAATTTTATTCGTATTATAAAAATGTAATTTTGCTAAACACACGAAAACACATGTGAAAACAGTTTAAAATTATTATTTCGATTATTTTTATGTCACATTTTTTCTCGATTCGACGGCCGCGAACTGTTGGATAATCTTTGATCAATCAGTTTGTTTTAAAAGATCATCTTCCAAGTTTAATATCGAAAGTGATGACGGTTTTTTCGTTTATCAAAGCGGATCTTAGATAATCTTTTATTACTTTTAACGCGGACAACGATATTTCCCCCACTTGCACTCGACGAGACCGTACAAAAAAAAAAAACATCATCCGCGTGGCTATTTGAACGTTAAGGAATGACGATGCCGTCAATACAGTGGAAAATCGGTGAGACGTTCAAAAAATTAAATTTTTCCTCCGTCGCGCAAAAACATCGAGAAACGATGCGAATCGCGCCGCCGGAAAATTTGCCGGCCCCGGGCGATCGCCCCCCCCCACCTCCTCCTTCCCCGTTAAACGCGGCTCCGGGCGTCCGGGTGCCCGAAACAATTCCCGCCTCCCCCCCTCCCGGTCGCGCCGCCGACGGTCCCGGTATCGCGCGAGCGTCTAATGTTATTACGGCCGAGACGCCGACGCGGAACCGCGCGTGTGACATTACCATACCGGCCGGCCTTCGGCGTTTTCGCGTCGTAAATCCCGTGCGCGGTCCGCGGCGAAACTATCGCCGGCGCTCGACAACACGGTCGCGATGGCGCGGCGTTCCGTGCGCGACATTATCACTGCCGTTTATCCGTGTCGGCCGTACGCCGGAGCATGGGGGCGCTCGGCCGCGGCGTGCGCGCGTCGTCATTACGACGTTCCGTCCGTCGACAATTGTAATTGTTATTATTATCATCGACGTTATTATCATGACGTTATGTACGGCCGCGTGCGCGCGGGACAGACGGGACGGGGCGAAAAAAATATACGCGTTATTGTAAACGCCGCGTCCCCTCCCCCCCCGCCCCCATCACCGTCGCCGCGCAATAACGACCCGACAGAGACCCGACCGCGGCGCGTACCCCAGTACCCGCGGTAACCGCACGCGTAGCGCCCGCGCGCGTTATTACCGAACCCCGCGGCGGCCCCGCGACCGCCCCGCGAACCGTACAGCGCGCGCCGCGCATTAACGTGATAATAAACACCGCCGCAACGTCGGCGGTTATTACCGTGTCATTATCGGTGTTGTTATCGGGCGCACCGGTCGCGGTATCGCTGCGGGCGCGACCGCGACCGCGGGCGGGCACGAAACTATTTCGCCGCGTGTTTACAAAACGCGCCGGCGACCGAACGCGCGCGCGCGCCTCCGCGTCGGGTTTTCCGCGGGGGCGTGGCGCCCGGTTTCGGTTTTTCGTTTTTTTTTTTTTTCCCCCCCCTACGTTTTCGCCTCCGATATTGTAACGACACGCGAGATTTCGACACGTATCCTCTCGCCCGGCCGCCGCCGCCGCCGACACCCCTTACCCCCTCGCCCGCCCGCCCGCCCGCCCGCCGCCGCCGCATCGCTATTAAGCGCGTCATTATAATAATACACGCCCGCGATACCGCTCCGGCCCTCGCGCGGTCGCAATAACATCATCGCCGAACCGCCGACGCCGCGGCACAAAGACGGCAATAAACATTGTTATAATAACAATGTACACGCGCATTATATTATTGTCGTTTGTCGCCGTTACGCCTAGCCCGGGCCGCGGACCGTAACCGATGAATTATTTATGACGACAATATCGATGTCGCTCCTCCCGTTACAACACGCGTCCGTATAAATATTATCGGCGGCGGTTATATATATTTTTTTTTTATTTTTTTTTTCTACGCGCGCCCGACGACGACGACGACGACCCGCGCGCGTTCGATACGGTTCGGACATTCCTCCGGCGAACCTCGAACGGCCGCGGCGCGCGACGTCCGTTTGAATATGGGTCGTCTATGGGTAGCGACAGTGTACAACGATCGTTGTACGGGGTCCGGATTTAAACGCGAATCGCGTTTTTCCAGCCTACCGAGCGGAGTTTGGTTTTGCAATGACGTTAATTTTTTTCCCCGTCGGATTTTCGAACACGAATCGAAGACAATTATTTCGACTAGAGACTATATTGTCTAAAAGTAATCGTCGCAGTAGAATCTAAAATACGTATCATGCAATCAGAAGTTTAGCCTACAGTAGCGTCATCGGTGTTTGTTTTCGTAAATTGTCAATTACTGAATTGTGTATACGGATTTGTGGGGAGGATTCCTCCCGCGGGTCTGGTCAAGTTTAATAACCGAAAGGGCGCTAATTTGTTTAACGTTTTGCAGTGTTCTTGTTTTATTTTTCCGATTCGAACACTGCTGGCGACCGTCGTTTTGTAACTTTTTGTATGCTTAACAACAACTACTAATTCGTAATATGGATTTCGCAGCCAACGCAGTCGTATAGTCGTACCGTAGTTTTTGTTGAGGACGGTATGAAAATTCGGTCGTTTGTCTACGATACTATGCGTAACTGGCGCAGTTAGTTAACCGACGGCGTTTTGACTAAAGCGGATTTAAGTTTTGGCGTCTATACTCTGTCGTTAGAATCGAAATTAGCGATCTAATACGATTCGAATGGGAGTATTATATTCGAATAGTGTTGTGCACGAGTCGGGTCGGACTACCCGAAAGTCCTCGAGTGGGATTTCCCGCAGGAGTCCCTCGGCGCTGTCCGGGCGTACACCGTGTTGCGGTACGTCCGGCGAAAACTTCGAACGGTCCCGAAATCGAATTTCACGCGCGTGTTCGCCCGCGGTTTTGTCGAAACGGGCATTTACTCGGCGGCCGCCGAGAAAACGCGTGTTGTACAACAATACCGTGCCCGACACTCGCCCGTCACTCGGACACGCCAGACTGGACGCGAAAAACGCGGTTAAACCCGTTGCCCCCCCCCCCGATGGTAATAATATTATCATATCGGCACCGGTTATCACCGTGTGTGCAATAACAATAATGTGTGTAAAACGTGGGCAGTAAATAAACGAACGCGTGACGCGATCTGCCCGAAGAACATTCGCGCGACCGTGCGTGTAACGCGCAATGCACAACGGTATTGTGTTCGCGCGTTTTACATCACACGATTCCGCGGTATTATTGTACCCGGGCGGGTGCCCACTGCGTATGGGCGCACGCGCGTAATAAATCGCTGAAATTAATAATCGCGAACGGCGCCGGGAATTGTCGACGGTTGTCGTTAAAATTTTACGCGGACCGGGTAGGTACCGTAATAAAGTAATAATATTATTATTATTATTACGGCCGTTCCGCCAACGAATAAATCTACCGGTTATGCAAAACAAATAAATACATTATAGGTGTATAGGGTGATTTTTTTCTACCGTCGCAATACCTCGGCGTTTCAAAAAGTATCGAATTTTTTGAAACATTTTTTTTTTTTTTTTTTAATATTTCCACAGTTATTTTAAGGACCGCGGAAATCTCGAATTATTATGCGTTACCGTTATTTTTCGTCGCATTAATTTTCGGGGGCTAAAACTACTGCTTACTTTCAAATCGCAACAAACGGCGACATCTTATATGAAAACTTCCATAAATAGACGGAGCATTAGTTTTCATTAATATCTTTCTAGATAACCAAATTCGGAACTTTCTTTAATACCCAACGCTATTTACGGAATTTTTTATGCGAGTTACCGTTTGAAAATCAAACGTAGTCAAAGTACGTATTATGCCCGAGAATAAGAGTGACGGGAAAAAAAAAAAGATGGCGGTATAGTAAAGCATTTCAAAGCCATTCGTTTCTTATAAAAAAAAAAAAAAAAGTTGAAAAAATTCAATACTTTGCTAAATAACGAATGTTAACGATACTATAATCACTCTGTATATTCTATACGAGTAGTTTTAAACGTTTTCGTTGGGGTAAAAACATAATAATATAATAACGAAATATTTCGCAACGTTAACCATTTTGTTATCAAGAGAACTAATTTTATAATAATATATTATTTTAGACGGCTTGTAGTAATAATAATAATAATAATAATTATAATTATTATTATTATTGTACACCGGTACCTAACGGTTGATGGGCAGCGTGTAACTTTCACTGTTATAATATTAATTTATTTTCAACTTGCTGCACGTGATGAAAACTACAAAATAATATTGTATACGAGTGTAAACTGTGTTTTAGACGTTTTTCGTTACGCGTTCATGGACGGTACGACAGGAAAGCATTTCCAATCTGTTCTCACGGGCGTACCGTAGAATTATTTTAACAAGACGGAAATAACCCGTTTAAAATAGCGAAATGTTTTTATTTTTTTTTCCCAAACAGTTGTATCGGCACGTTTTCGAACACCCTATATCGTATTGTACGGAGTACATTTACTTAAATTGAACGCTTCGGGTGTCTTAAACGGATCGTATCGTATTTAAAGGGACGGTTTCGCGTGCAGATTTCTTAATCACTAGAAAAAAAAAACCGCCGAAAAATGGGGGAAGGGGTGGGGAGAGGAAATGTACACAATAACGATCCCCGGCACGTTCGATTGTGCTGTTCCGTTGTAATCCGCGGTTAGAAATAATCATAAAGGCCGGACATTTTCACCGAATATTCGTTTTATATTATCAGTCGTTTTCAGACGCGTTTAAGTTCTCAAAACTTTCTGGCGATTTTCGAATTTATATCACGCATTTATATCGTTCACGAAAAATGCACAAAATACTATTGAACTCGGACGATTCGGTCGGAGCGATTTTCGTTTTTCGAATTTTATAGTTTTTGTGCCATACCGTTTAATTCCCGACGGCCGACACCCGGTACGGTTTTCTTCATACGTGTTTATATTCGCAATTATTATTTTTTTATTCAGAAAACTATCGATCCGGAAGGTCATCATCGCTGCAAACACATCTCTCTACGCGCGTGATAACGACAACTTTGGTGCGATATTAATTTTGTGAAATTCAAAGCCAGTCACGATTATTATTTTTTAATTGTAAAGCTATAGAATAGTAATTAATAGCGTTTTATTGTGCGCGCACGCACACTTTTTAACGAAGGACTTCATTATTATTATTTTTTTCTTTCCAATATTTTTACTCCTCGACAACCTTTGTGTTTGGATTCCACCGTGATGAACAATAATAATTATAGATACGTGCTGTTCGCTTGTGAACGGTCATAGTCTTATAATATTATTACTGTTACTATCGTCTCAATACGTGCATTTCCATATTATTATTTATTCACACAGCCGGAGCCGACTGAGGAGTTTTGAAAGCCCGTAAAACATAATTAACTGTACATAGGCATGTATATTTTGCTGAAGACGTCTTTCAAATAATTATACTGGTCCGGTCTCTTTTGAAATACGGACATGTGCTATGGTACACTCGTTTAGCTCCTGGCCGTCCCTGACTTGAACGCGTCAAAATACGTGTGTTATCAATTTCGGCCTGAATCCTAAAGAAATATCCGGACAATAGGCAAATAGTGTACACGAGTCACGAGTGCAGTTAGACGGAAAAGGCCGGCTAACTAGTCTTTATAAAAACTCCTCGACAGTTCAGCGGATGTCTCCTCTCCTATCTCTTGTGTAAACTTTGTAAAGCCCCAGCGTTTCCTGCGCTCCACAACAACTTCATTGTTAATATTCCAACAATCATATACATATACGGTCGTAATCATCATCCGATTCCTCGTACGATATTATGCATACCGTGGTATGGTTAACGCGAGAGCAACCGCGACAATTGTTTCGTAACTTTCCGTCGCATTTTTTATACTATCACCGTTTTAATCGTGTTAAACTATTCAACGCGATGCGAAGATACGAAGGATCGATAAACCAATCGTCAAAGGATCGCAGATAACTACGGTCGGAGTAAAAGATACCCGATCGTACCTGTATAGGTTTTCCGGGTAGAATTATTTCCGAAGAAATTTCTTCTTAGATTCGTTAACAATTGTTTCTATAAAATATAAGTTTTTTGAAAAGCTGTTTACTCATTTCATCCGTTGTCGTTGTAAATCACGAGCGGTATTTTTATTTTCAGAAATCGACGCAACGTCAAAACAATTTTATTTTTCACCGACCTTTATTTTTTTTTTTTTTTTTTTAAATATAACATATATGCGAGTATATCCATTATGCATTAAAAGTCGAGTAGCTCATATTGACTTTTAATAAATTTAATAGACGTTTTAACGTAAAACGCTTGTATACGTACATCAATACGGCTTAAAATCGTACTGATATGATGATATTAAGTCGCGTCTCGCATACACAATAAAATATCATCGATATTGAAATAAACAGGTATTTTATTTCGTCCAAGATTAAAGTAATAAAGTGTACAACGATTATTTTGAATATCACGAGCGGAGCCAAGGAGTTATAATTCGTTTTGCTCATTGCGAACAAATTTATTCGGAGACGTTTTTTTTTTTTCTGCCGGAGATATTTTGACGGACCGCCGCTGTACGGTAACCGGTAATATTCTCATCCCTATCGCGAACATTTCAACCCGGTGGGTCCGGGGTACGTTTTGATCTAATCGACGATCTTACGGTTTACCGGATCAAAATGTCACCGTACGGTCTGTACATTTTTTTTTCCTGCCCGTTTACAATACGTTTGAATCGATTTCCGCGCCTTGGTGAGGTACTCGCGATTACGCGAAGAGTCAATAACAACGATGATAATAATAATAATAATAACAACGATAATAGACGTAGTAACTCGATACTGCGACAATGCAAATACATTACAACGATGACGTGCAATCCAACGTCACCGGCCGTCGCATCGCGTAAGGACGGGCGGTCCGCGACGCTACAAAAAAACGCTGTTGTAACGCGCCGGACCGGACCGCGGTGATTCACGCGCGGTGCCGGATCTAAAGCCGGGTCGTGACTCACAATGATATTAGTGTAATAATATAGCGCAGTATTGTAATGATAATAATAACAACAACACCGGACCCGTA
Source organism: Cinara cedri (assembly GCA_902439185.1). Lineage (NCBI taxonomy): Eukaryota > Metazoa > Arthropoda > Insecta > Hemiptera > Aphididae > Cinara > Cinara cedri. Next base: position 1,531,242 of record CABPRJ010002375.1, read on the forward strand.
ACGCGTTGTCGTACGACCACCCGAGGTAGCGAATTCCGTCGCGCGCCGCCCGCGATCGCTTGTAATAATATCCGCCGGCCGTCTCTTTTTGTATAATAACAATAATAACGACAACGGTAATAACACGGGCCGCCGCCGATCCCGCGACGGGCGGGTTAGGAGCCGATGAAACGGCGCGCGTTTCGCAACACGTCATTATTATAATGCGCGGCCGCGTCCGCCGCGTTTATCGCCGTATTTATTATTATGAATATTATTTATTATTATAATTTTTTTTTTTTTCATATATTTCCGAGCCGTCGTCGAATCCGTACGGTCCGTTTTGGCCCGGTACCAGCGACACCGTTCGGCGAATCGTTTCCCGGCGACTACAAACCCGCACGCCGCGCGGCTGCACGACCGCCGCCGTCAGACCGCTAGGAGACCCGGCCGTCCCGGCCGCCCCCTCCGCTCCTCGCGCCCGTACATTGTGTATCATACGACCGCCGTTTTTATTAATAGAGTTTTATAATATACTGCGTTTAATTTTTTCTGGTGTACAATTTTTCATTATTTTTTTTTTTTCTTTCCCATGCTTCCCGGTCTCATATACGCATATTATATTTTAGCGCGTACACAATATACACGGGCGCCCCGCCGCCTCGCTAATCTACACGAGCGGTACACCGTCCGGACGGCATAAATACCGAAATATTAGATGTATTATTTTTACATTATGTAGTTCAAACGGTGACCGCGTTTTTTTGTCGTTACGACCGGCCGGTCGTCGTCTCCGTCGTTTTTTAATCTAAATCACCGCGCAAGAATCGTACACCGCAACGTTAACTTGACGTATTTGTCCTAGACGATTTCGTGGGCCGGTCGTCTGGTCTCCGCGAAGTCTCGAGTCTTGGACAACAACCTACTTGTAGTATAATTAAATCGGTTGTTGTTATATTTGGCAAATATGTTATAAACACAAAAAAAAAAAAAATAAGCACGCCGTAACAACAAGATCGTGTATATTTGTTTTTCGAACCGCGCTAATAAAACGCCCAACATTCGAGCGTTGACCCTGATATAATATAACGGTAACGTTGGAAATTCTGCCGTGAGATGTCGCCGGACTCCTATCTATAAACGACGCAAATTAAAATAATTTCGGCGCACGTACATGTAAAAATCGTAAAAAATCTAGAAAAATGTTTCAAATAGAGTACCTGAAATATTACCAATCGGAAAATCTGCGTAATTTCATGGTACGGCTGAACGGTGTGAATGTTTTGGAGCATTTTTACCAATTCAGAAGAAATTAGAGATAAAAAACGCATTTTGGTAAAACTGATAGTTTCTCCGCTATCACTAAAAACGCAACTTTAACATTGTATTTTAGATTCTGAGTGTAGTAACCAAGTAAGTGTAAATTAGAATTTCGTTTTTATAAAATCGTTTTAAGTTCAAATTTTTATGAAAACTGTTAAAACTACCAACGGCATTTAATAAACACGTTTAAGCGAGCTTCGCTTGGAATCGTCATTCGTTAACAATGATTTATTGTTGCGTACAGATATAAGCGAAATGATTTTGCACATATTGTACCATCCCAACTACAACAGTGGTACACCCATCAGCAATATCAACTCTGTTAATAATATTATTTTTTTTACACACAAATCCGAAGAGTTTCATTGGAAATATGATTGCTATTAAATTATACGAAAAGGTGCCTATTTAAAGCATTATTACGTCCGTAATTAGCCTGTTTTGAAATAAGTATATAGAAACTGTTGAGGTAATACGATCGTTGGTTTTGAATCAATCGACCAATTGCCGGATAGAATAAAAAAAAAAAAAAAAAAAAAACAACAAAACAAAAATCGTCTTGGCCCCTATATGCAGACGGTGCGCCGAGTTCAGGGGCGATTTTCACGAGGGTACCGGTACGTGCGGTGAAAGGAGAACCAGTGACAAGGATATATTGATAATAAATTGTACAGCGCCGGCCGCGCATGAGTGTAAATAATATTTTATAATAACGGTAATTAGTGTTCGTATTAAAAAAATTAAAAAAACCATATGGACAATTCGTTTACAGCTATGGGGAAACGTAAATTATTGTGTTGGGGCGGGTCGATGTAGTCGACCGACGGACGACGACGACGACTGCAGTGGAAATCGTGACAAACGGACGACGCCGCACGAAAATAATATAATATTATCGTCGTTTCGCAGGGAATTTTTTTTCATTTTTTCTTTTTTTTTTTTATCGTATAATGCGTGCCTAATTATTGTGAAAATATTATCATAACATTATGCAGCCACTGTCCTGTGACGACGACGACGACGACACGCGAACGCCAATTATTATTGTTGCCGTCTCATCGTTTTTATCGCGTCGCTTTGTCCGACTGCGTGCCACTCCGGTCTCGTATACAGGGTGATTTTATAATTCACCAACGACCATAAAATCAAATAAAAACAAACGAAATTAGAAAGTTTCAAATTAATATAAACAACTCGAAAATCATCGGTTAGGTTAAGAAATTGTTTCACGTCGAGAAAATGCCAATACTAGAAGTATTTGATAGCAATATCTCAGCGATAATCTCTTCGACCGCGATTTACAACGCAAAAACGATAGTTGCCGTATTGAATTTTCCCATTTTTCCGACGGCGTTTTCCCCCGGGTGTTTTTCCCCGTATATTACGAAAACTTTAAGGAAAACACTGACCCGTCAAATCGTGCATCAATAACTAGACGAAATTCGCGTTTGGAAAAGACGCTACGCGGTTAACGATCGGGCCGAGGCCGTAAAGTCGTTTACAGACGAAACAAACTAAAAACATGTAAAACACGAGTAAAACGGTGAAACCAATACGCGGTCCGCTATTATACGTTCGAACTCCGAGGGCCGTTTAAACCAACGTAAAAAAAAAGCCGTTTATCCGAGTTTGACCGCGACAATCGACAACGATCGGTCGATTATCTCATAAATTCCGTTGAAAATACAACGTTTACGTCGGCGAGAACGGGCCTAAAACGGCGATACGCGCAGTTTAAAATTACGTGCGCTTAGCCCGGGCGTTTTTTCGGTCTAAAATGTAAAAACAAAAATATTGTTTTTATTTACGAGAATATATCGTCATCGCGGTGATAATATTGTTGACGAAAAACGGGGGAAAAAAAAAAAAAAAAAAAAAAAACAGAAAAAACGTTCGGACCGGTTTACCGGCCGTCGCGGCGGATATTCAATAACAATAACAATAATAACGATGGTAATTTACGGGTTCCGACCAATCAAACGCGCGCGAGTGCGCGAGACGTCGTTACTGTTAGCCGTCGTTGGTTTTTTTTTTTTTTTTTTTCGCTTTCCGTCCGGGCGTTGTACCGTCGGGGTCGCGGAGACTACGCCGTTTCGCCGCTTCGGCAAAAGCGAGAAATTATTTCTATTACGGCACGATCGAATTGCGCAGCGGTTTCGCGGCGAAAGGCCGAGAAAAATAACGCTTATATTCGGAAACGGTTAACAACGTGTGCAATATATCATTACACCGTTGTGCGCGTAGGGAAACCGGCGTAAACGGGAGACTATTTTTTTTTTTTAAAAAAAACTAAAACAAAAACAACGTCGGACGTAAAAAATTCGAAACATAACTCGGTGCCGTATTGTTCTGCACGCCGCCGGGCCGCGTCGAGTGCTACGGGTGTGTGTGTGTGTGGGGGGGGGGAATGATTAATTACCGGCTAAAAATTCACCGCGCGCCCGAACGCGAGAAGTCTCGCGTTTGTCAATCCGTTTCTAGAAAAACTATTAATGTTTTCGGCGAGGAATTTCGCCGGGTCATTCGATTGCGTTTCGTACGTATTAATAGAAACGCACTTGACCGCGCGCGTTACGCGTCCGTGGACGTACCTGTGCACCCCGCGGTGTTGCGCCGTGTGACGGACTCGATCGGTCGCGCGCCGGATTGAAATCCGTGTGCTCGTCGCGTGGAGATTTCCGCAACGTTTTTATGGCCGCCGACTAATAATGGACGGATAATGTCGCGTACGATTATTGGACGTTTTACCGTTGTTTTATTTGTTTTTTTCTTTTTTTTTCTATTGGCGGTGGCACCGGGTTCAGGGCCGGACTCGAGGAGATACAGGAACGGGGTGCGGACGATTTTTTGAGGGCCGTTGCTTAGTTCGGAGACCCGCGCATAACACAATGATCATAATAATATACCTGTAAATAGGCGACGAAAAATACATAAATCGATCATTAACGGGGCACGCACAAACACATTTTCGATTAAATATACGAATCTTGCATTCGGGAATGCAATTCATTTTAGATTCCGAGCGTAGCGTCGGGAGCTATTGGTTTTACAAATGCTGTTTATTTCTTTATATTCTTCTTTGTTCTAGTGCGTGGACGCGTGTTTTCCTTGTAAATTGGCTCCGATTTATACGCACATCAACTTTTCTAAAAGTCCAAGTTGTCTAGATTGTACTTTAACGAGGTCGTTTTTTTGATTTTCGACGCCGTTTTTCAAATAAAAGCACTTTAGTGCTTTAAAAGCACCAATTTCACGATTTCATTGTTTTACAAACACACGGACGACGTTTTCTACCAGAAAAAATGATTTAATCGAAAAATCACAAGATACGTATTTTGTTGTTTTTTTTGAAAAATTGAAAAATTGAAAAATTGGAAAATAGGTACAATATTAAACAAATACTATCAAAGAAAATGTTTAACAAATATGTAATTATTTCACCATAATATGACTTATGTATTGTCGACAAAGCAACACTATCAACTGAACTCTGCCTAGAATTGTTTTTCTGTTAGCAATGTTTAATCGTTGCGTACAGATCGCCCCCCAAAAAAGTAAAGCAATACAACTTTACAGAAATTTGATTTTTATCCTTTATTTTCGGTTACCAAAAAACAATATCCTCCAAACATTTCGACGATGGATTTATCACGTGATCGTAACGAGTAAAAACGGTTTGCGATTTATCACGGAGAGACGTGTAGTTTTTCGCGAAAAAACCGATGCTTACAAATGTACAACGCATGTTTATTCGTTTATTCGAATAAAACGATTTCGCTTCCTAAAATGTGTTGGCTTGTGATTATGTGTGACTTCCAGACGTAGACTAACGAGATCCGTGTTTCGGATTTGACAATATTTTCGGGTTTCCGTTCTTTCAAACCCAAAAATTAATTTTCGTTTTCTATAAAATATACTAAGCCCGGTCCACGTATTACGATGAAAGTTATTGTCGGGAATTTTATCGTCCTGTGAACGGGGCGACAGTTACTATCACTACAGTGCACTGTAGTGTTTGGAAGTAATGCGTTCTTAGGAGCGTAGTAAAGAATGCGATTACCAATATTTTTAATAAGGGACGGTGAATGCGAATTTATTCACTTTATATCGGGATGCGATTGCAAATGATTGGACGACTCCAATGCATTCAATGAAATACGTGTGCAATTTTTTCCTTACCATTTATAGGAAAAAAATACCGATCTATAGTTTTTTTTCTTAATTTAAAATATTTGTATTGTTTATTTGTTGTGGATTGCACTTGAAATATCTTTTAAATTTTGACGAACGTGAACGTGAAACGCATTCGTTGTGAAAATAATAAATGATGAACGGGAATGCATTCCTTTTTGAAATTAATTTTTCAAACGTTGACTTTTACACTAGCACGCGTGCATGATAGTTACTGCCGTGAGACTGTGAGAGTGATAGTATCTACCACCTAGTAAACACATATTAGTGTATAACTATAGTCATATTCCTTTGTAGTGTTACGTTTTCACGTTTTCTGCCAAAAGTCATCTCGTCTTCTACTGTATTATCATCACTGGAGAGCGGATTTTTAAGTTCCTAAAAGTTTAAAATATGATGCTCTTATGCTGTAAAAACACCTTAATATATTCTTTTGATATTCCTTAAATATGTAAAATACGCTAAGAATATGATCTTTTAAATTTAAAATAATTTATAGAATTGTACACAAATTGCAATAAGAAATATGTATAGTATATACGCCCACATTAAATTATACAATATTTACATTTACCATTGATATCGCATGTCATGTTATAATAATTTGAAATACTCACGATTTGAAAACCAACCCCGAAATATGCATTTACTTGTATCATTTCTTTGATAAATTATTCAGACTCTCCTTTATTTAAAACAATTAACACTTATTTAGTAAAATAAATTAATAACAAAGTAATAATAACATATTTAATAAGACACAATAAAAACAATGAATATCCGTTGTACGCCATTCCTTTGGCAAGAAGTTGAATGCATAGTTACTACTTTCAGTAAATAATTAATTATGAAACGAGTACGTGGGTATTTGATAGAAAATTGTTTAAACATTTAGTCACGCACAAATCATAATTCATAGATAATAATCTTTACAGCCCGCAAAAATATCTCTATGATTTTGTTCGCGATCCGAGAGAAATATAGCGACCAACATTCCCAATAAAATTACGAACGAGAACCGAACGATGTTTGTGATTCTTAAATAAAAACAATCAATAATCAATTTTTCCTACAGCGAAACAATCATAACGCGTGAAATGAACAAAATATATGATTTTTTTTACGAACAATATATACAATATATTCTAAAACATGAAAAACGGGCTGAATGTTTTCCAATCTCCAAAATATGCTCGAAAAATAAACTTTTAAACTCTATAACGGACAAATCGTCCACGTTTTTCATCCTCGTCGCGCCGCAAAAACATATGAGAAAACCTCTAAAAATTCCGCTCACTAATCATAGGCGAGGGGGAGGGCGATCTCTCCCATCGGCCCCGCCCGTCGAATGCGCCACTGCGCGATAGTGTCAAACACGTTTCCGTTGTTGTGGGATCAATGAAGTTTCTAAACAGTAAAATCGATTATTTTCAAAAGCGATTTTTACAATTTGCAGCGGTACGAATGAAAAATGCGAAAATCGGCTGTGCGGGCGGTGTTCGGAAATTCGCGGTTGGAACGTCCGGACGTGGGAATCCGGATTTCGAACCCCGCGAACCGGGACCGTCGAACCGGCCGTCCGAAAATCCCGTTCGCGGTGGTTTCACCGCAGTGTTCCAGAGCCGGCGGTTCGTTCGCCTATCCGCACGACGTTTCCGCCCTTCCGAGAACGCGTCGTATCGAAACGCAAAACAGCGATTTACAATAGCTGCCGTCGTAACAGCGGCGCGCGCGGCCGAACGTCGCGTGTAACGGCGTCCGTTGTACGCGATTCCGGTTCATACGGCGCACTTTATCGCGCGCATTCTCTTCACGCGACGCTGTGCCGTCCTCGCGGCGTCCGCACCGCGATAGAATTTTCACGCGCGTTATCGCACGGTCCGCGTCGTTCGGCCGTTCCGTTCGCGCGGCCCACGGCACGGTAGGCGCGCGCGCGTTACGGACTGCCCCGCGCACCGTTCGTGCCGTTTCCGTCGCCGACGATTTGCTCGCGCGGCCTTTGTCCGGCCGGCCGCGCCTCCCGACTCTGCCGCCCGGCAGATGGATAACTATCTCGGCGGACCTCCACTCGCGTCGCGTCGCGCGGCGCACGCGGCGTTTTTTTTTTATCGCGGTTACCGCCGGTTTTTTAGCGCCCAGACGGGCGACGCGGGAGAGACGACTGCGGTACCGTGGTACCCGCGTCCAAGTACTTACGGACCGCGCGCGAGCCAATCGATACGCCGTATCGAATAACATCCGCGCCGCCGATTTCGCGTTCGGCTGCCGGACGGCGCGCGTTGCACGCGCACGCGATTCGAAACGGACAAACGGTCGGAGTATTGTTGCGCGCGTGTGTCGTGTGTTAGGTAAAATCTAGACTTTAAATCACCCCGCAGGAAAAAGTCTGTAGGCGTTAAGCCGTACCCGAAAAACATCCCGATTGTTTAAATGGCTCACCCTGTATAATAATAATGATAATTTACAAATTAATTCTTCGGGTAGAGTGCCTCAACATTAAGCACCGAGTCTGGTTTAACTTCAACGTCTGTGTGCATGTTGAAGGTGGCCATTCCATTAAGTTTCTGCTGTCCCGTAGTGTTTCTTAATTACGTCTTTAGCCTCCTAAGCGTAGAAAATGATCTTTATGATGATAGCTGTTATCACTTATTCATACACGATGTTACAGCATTATGTTTCAAATTGGTATACAAATCATTCAACTACGTAAAATTCGTAAAAAACTAACAAATTTCGGACGGGGGTGTCCCAACTCCCGTCTTCCTAGTTGCGCCGGTGTAAACCGGATATGAAAAACCCACGAGTTTAACTGCAGTTTCGAGGTGCCTTTTTTTTTTCAAAATGTGTCGGTACGACTCAGCGGAGATTCGGCAGTTTGTTCTGTTCAAATCATTCGTATTAATTGCTACGCGGGTTATCACATTTTTTTTTGTTTAGATTTTCTTCTTCCCCGCGCGTCTTCGATCGGTTGGCCATAATCCGACAGAGTAATCAGTCCTCCTCCATGTCAAATATCCTTCAACTCTCGATAAATTTCCATTCCCATATCGTGTCCTCGATAATTTTCCGTACCTACATTATGCACAGTTTGCCCCGCGAATAAACATCCACCATTGAAATATCTCCGGAGATTATAAATATAATCAAATTCTGGTTTGTTTTTTTTTTTTAATACGCGCAGTGATGAGAAATGCAATTATTAACGTTTTCGTAAAAAAATAACTTTTTTATATTATTTTGTTTGAAAAAACTAAAGAGATATTTTATAAAGTTTATTCTTCGAGAAACGTTGACGTTTCAACTTTTTATTTTCATTAAATTCGTGTTTTTTTTAATATACTTAAAGTTCAGAGAAAAGTGCCCATAATTATGACTAATCGACTGTACACGGTTTTTCTCTGATCTTTTCAAAATTAGTATAAACCACGAATTTTATGAAAATAAAAATCTGATACGTCAACCTTTTCAGAAGAATATAATTTATAAAATTTAAAGTTCTTTTTTTTTTTGTTTAAAGTTTTTGACCAAACCATATTTTTTTTTCTTCCCCCGGAGTATAGTGTGTTTTTCTTAATTTCACATTTAAAACTATTTCAACCGTAACTCCCCGTCACACCGCGAAATCACGAGTATCTATTACGGTAATACCGCATTTCGAATGACCCTAGCTTTCGTTTCTCGATCGTGCACATTGTCCGGGTTTCACACCCCGCACACGTATGTCTTCGAAAAGTTTTCCCTAGTGTCGGGTCTAACGCCCGTAGTGAAAGTTAATGGGTGATTTTTCACTTTGTATTGGCACGTCGTGTTTGAAAATAATCGCATTTCGGTAATCGTGGCGACCATCGTTGTGTAGTCTGATGTCGATGGCGATGCGGTGTGGTATACGCGTTGACGAAGACGATCTCTGCGTGTGTTTGTCAAGAAAAAATATAATTTACGAACAATATTTCATTAATTGTTTTCAAAACTGTTTTATACGGGTAGTCTAAAAATGAAACGATTACATTAACGTTTTTGTTATTCGGCGACCCGTTTAAAATTACCCGCGACCCGAAATTTTGGCCGCCGACCTTACGGTTGAGAAACGCCGCCATAGTTATCGCCTCTTAATTTTTTTTTTTTTTTTTCGTTTTTTTACCTTGCCGCGATTTCCGACGTACTATAATATTATGTTTTTCAGTACTTCAATAAGTACCGAACACACTAACAAGTATTGGCACGTTAACACTAATGTATTGATGCCGGGATCAATAATTTCGTTCGTAATGGTCAAACGCGATTGTTACCGCCGCGTCGCAGCAGCCTAAACATTAATCCATCAAAACGAACGCGCCGATTGTAATTAGCGTGTTACGTAAATTCGCGCGTCCGCGACCGTATTGTTTTTTTCGACAGAAACGGAACGCCCGGACGTTTGAAGGTTTGTCGCCGTCGTCGGTTTTTTTTTTTTGCCTCTTTCTCCGATAAGCGCGCGCGAAACGGACGCCCTCCGGTCGTCGCACGCGCGCTGACAACGTCGTTTTCGTGCCAACGGCGATTTCAACGGGATCCCGCCGCCGCCGCCGCCGCCGTCGTTTCGGCTGTCGACGGAAATCGGACCGTCCCCGTCACCCGGCGCCGCGTATCGGTTTCGCGCGATCTATTCGGCCGTCCGCCGCTATGCCCGCGCCCAGCGGTACGAGACGCCGGTCGCCCTCGCCACCCCCCCCGCCCCCAAAAACAACGAGTGTCCGCGCGGATTCCGAGTCGCGCGCGTTTGTCGCGCGTGACGTTCGCGCAAAACCCGCGCGACGACGCCGACGCGGATTAACCGCCGTTGAAATGTCACTGCGTTATTGGAACGGTTCCACGAGCGGTGGTAGCGGCGGCGGTAGTGGCGGCGGTAGTGGCGGCGGTAGTGGCGGTAGCAGTAGCGGCGGCAGTAGTGATGGTAGCAGTAGTAGTAGGAGAGAGAGAGAGAGAGAGAGAGAAATCGCGTTTTACGTCCCGAACGTGACGTTTACAAAAGTCTCACGTTTTCGTTCTTTTATCCCGCGGGAATCGTTTTGAATTCACCGTCTTTACGTTATAAACACACGACCGATAACATTACATTAATCGCCGTCGCCGTGTGGGTCTGAAAGTTCCTTTTTCCGTTTTGAATCGAACGCGCGCGATATCGGCGTTTATTTCGAGTCTCTAAAAATATTATTTTTAACTGAATTACAACAGATAACAAAATTGAAAAATCTTAAAAGCATTATTTGCGTACGTTTTATCCCGGTTTTTCCCGGATATTATGAAAAAATGACTTCCGAAAAGTACCAGCTGGACAACATTCCCTTTCAGTAATGGTGCCGCGAGTGTATGTCTAAGCAAGAGATTAATGATAGAATTTTTGTACACAGTATAAAAAAAAAAAAAAAAAAAAAACGATTAACCCGCTACCCAATAAGATATTTTGGCATATATTTAGATAGGAGCAATATTTCTGGTAGAAAATATAGCGCGCGAAAATGAAAAAACTNAAAAAAAAAAAAAAAAAAAAAAAACATCACAGTAAAACCAATACATTGTTCGCTGCACTCGGAATCTAAAACTGGCCAGAGTGCCAAAATCATAAAACAACTATCTCATTCACCAACTAGATCTAAAATACTACGAGAAAGGTCTACTGCCGTTTTTCGATTGAAGTAATATTTCTGGTAGAATAAATAATCTGTAAAAAATTTAAGCAATGAATTCATAATGCCGTAATTTTGACTGTAATAATTTTATGTCGTTCCCCGATTTCTCTCAATTATTATGAAAACTACTTAGAAAAAAAAAAAACAACGATTAACCCGCTACCCAATAAGATATTTTGGCATATATTTAGATAGGAGCAATATTTCTGGTAGAAAATATAGCGCGCGAAAATGAAAAAACTACGAAATCTGTAACGCTGTGGTACGCCGTAAATATCCGCCGTTTTCCCCATAGTTTCGTTTCCGATTTTACCCAATTATTTTTGAAAACCACGGGAAAAATTTGAAAAATAACTTCTTAAAAGCACCAACTAGATCCAAAACGCAACGATAAAGGTCTGTCTTTTGTCGTTTTCCGATTGGAACGGACGCCTATAAAATACCGGAAACGAAACAGGTGGACAGTAAAAGTTCAGGAGTTAATACTCCGGAATAACATATAACAAGAAGATATTATGCACGGAATCGAAACGAATTGAAATTTAAGTCTACGGAACGTGATTACGAGAGAGAAAAATAGCAAGAAACGTAAATTAGAGGGAATCAAATAACTGTGACTGTAAAATGCCCGGAATGTAAATTTGTTTAAATTCCGTGCATATTGTTCTGTAGTTATTCACAGTCCGAAATGTGAGTTTTATTTTTCTTTTTTTCTTTCGCGCATTAGTTTTTTAAGTCCCAAACCGATTACAGTCAGAGCGGTCAAATTCCGTTGGTTTTACGGTCCGCGACTTCGTTTTCAATGAATTTTGCTTTCATTAAATCTTTCTTTCAGTGTATTTTAAATTCTTTCAGTTTTGTAATTCGACATAGTTATAGGCCGTAGCTTCAACTTTCCGTTTGTTTTATTTCCGGTGTTTCACGGCCTCCCTAATACACCGCACGCACACACCCTCCGCTCGAGCGGCTTAGACGTGTAGTTGAGGTTTGGTCAGGTCCGTCGCGTCTCCGGCGCGGAGACCGACTGCGCGCGGTGCGAGTTCGGACAGGTTAGGTTCGGACGGTTAGGTGTTTTTAAAAAAAAAATTCTGTGAAAATCGTACGCCGGGTTTTTTCCGAACTCTATTGTAGTACCGTTCTGTTTCACACTCACCGACCGCTCGACACCAAGCGGCGCGTCCGGAGATTTTTCCTGGGCAGACAAATCAATCGGGGCGCGCGGCGAACCGTGACGCTCGTGAACGTACGGCGGGATCATCGTCCGTCGCGCACACCTAATCCGACGTCGAGGATTCGAAAACCCGATCCGGGGGCAATGCGAATGCGTGTTAGATAAATCGAACTTTTCTGCCCCCCCCCCTTTTAACTCGGCCGAAATAGAAACGGTATCAAGACGAAATCACTAAATAAATAATTTTACCAATATAAATATAAAGTTTTATCTATTTATTTTTATCGTTGTATTTTTAAGCCAACGGTCACTCCCATCCCGCGTACGCCACTGTGGCGAGTTGTGACGTTGTAAAAAAAAAAAAAAAAAAAAAAAAAAATCATCACATGTTCGTTCCCCGTCCGTTTGTCAACGCCGCGTGTTTACTCGGCGCGCTATTCCGCGGTTGTCGGGACGAAGAATAAAATATTCAATTAGACATCGTACGGGTTTTTTTTATTTATTTATTTTTTTTTTCATTTTTTTTTTTTTCGAATATTGTACACTCGCTGCGGGCCATGCGTGCGTCGTGCGCACGCCCATCGCGATGTGCATTATATCGTCGTCGGTGGCGCGTGTCGCCGACAGGATATTCCGCGATTCTATACGCTATACGAGAAGCATAAAAAAAAAAAAATAAAAAAATACGGTTTTTCGAGACTCGGGGGGGG
>CABPRJ010002375.1:1544427-1591469 GCA_902439185.1 Cinara cedri
TTTCCCCCCCCCAACCCCCCCCCCCCCTTCCGTTCTTATGCGGTTCAGTATGTGCGTGTATAGATCACCGGAGGTCAGGGGTATGTCGGTGAAGTTGATTCGATCGGCCGGACGCCGATTCGCGATGTTCGAACAATGTGTTTACTTGTTTTGGTGTCGGCAAAACGCGTTCCCGAAACGATCGTTTAACCCCCGGCCCGTTTAACGATGTCGCGTCACGATCGCGCGCGTATACGATTCGGGGAAGCCGAGAAGTAACGGAGATATTGACGGTGGCGCGTACGCGGGCGACAATACGAGCGAATCAGAAGCGATGCGACGTGCGGGCGTGAATTACCCCGGGGAAAGGGGTACAACGTTGTGGAGGTTGTCGGCGATGGCGGGCGCGAAGCAGAACCCCAACAGTTGACCGCCGCGGCGCTTGTGCGGGATGACGGCCCGTGAAAGGCGTTCGTGTGTCATCCATCACGTTGCGCGCGTTCGGGAGGAAAGAGCGTGATGGAAAAAACGAATTTTAACATTGTTAAAACCTTGACGAAACTTCGGTGCACTTTGTGGCCAAAGTGCAGGCGTATATCAGACGTGTGAGTGAATGGAGAAGAAAACTGTAAAAAAAAAAAAGAAAACGGTCGTTTAACATATTACGACCGGTAAGTATATTACCAATATTACGCGCGCGAAAAGTCAGAAAATTATGATCATTCGGTTTGTAATATTTTTAGTAAAACGCCGATAATCGATGCGCCCTACACTAAGAAGAAATAAACTATACGAAGCAGTCATTGTAAAATCAGGATTTAAAATTTATCGGACAAATCCGGGGGTACCTACCGTGTTCACGTAACTACGTCACGCAGTTACGGCGCATAATGCCCGGAATATTTCCATGTGGAGAATTCGATATTTCGCCCGGAATACTAACCGCGACCCGCTGAGGTCACGGTGGCAGAAAAGTCGTCAAAAAAGTCACGGTATTATTATCATGATACGGATTTTACGGGGAAAAAATAAAATAGTGAAGTACTAGCGGTTTTCTCCTCGGCTTATATTTTCTCTAACGGTTCTTTTTCCCGCCGCACATTTTCTATCCGGCCCCCGGTCATTTGGGCGAAACACGGGGGTCACACGTCGTTCTCGAGTAGCATACGTGCATTGGTATTCACTAAAGTCCGAAACGGTCGTAAATCAACTTGGATCACGCCCACCTCCCTTCCTACTCAGTTGACAATTTACGACCAGACACGTTTCACGGGAAAAGTATTCGTACAACCGTCCAACCATCGAAATACCTACCAATCAGTTCAGAGATAAAACGAAAAAACAGCTAAATATTTTATAAATAGGTCAACGGTTCCTCGTAACATCATGAAAACTGTGAGTCGAGCGTATGCACGTATTACTGTAATATTGCAATTATGATTTAACCAGTTATGGTCATCACTGTAGGGCTCGGAAGTTATAGGAGCTAAAAGGGCAAAACATGCGCGAAAAAATGTTAAATATGCGAGAAATGTAGTAAATATGCAACAAATTATTCAGTTTGTTATTCAAAAATATATGGTGTCATTATTAATATGCACACAAAAGATATAAAGATTGAAATACGAATCGCGCACCATTGTCGTTAAATTTATAATAGACTGGGACGGTAAGAAATAACAGTTAACTAAATAACTACGTTAAAAAGTACCGAGTTTTAAATTTAACATTATTTAAAATAAATTGGTTAAGAAAGAACAAAATTAATCTTTTTAAAAAAAATATTAAAATTTGCGAATATCATTGAAAAACGACGAAATACGCGTAATTTTTCTCTAAGATTAGCGCAATATGCAAAACATGCATTCTAAATGTTCAATTTTCAAACGCTCTCTATTGTATAAAAAGTATTTCTAGCACGGTCGACTATAAATTCGGCGCATAAACAATTTTATAACATTAACTCGCGTAAACATAGATCGCGAACAAGAGAGTATCGAAAATAGTTATACAATCAAAAATTAACGATGTAAAATAATTCAAACACCCACTTTAATGCTTCTTGGTTTGTATTGGATTTGAACAAAAAAATTAAAACTCAGATATTGTAGTCACATCGAGCATCGATCGTCTGGTAGATATTGCGGGTATTTTTCGTGTAACATATAGCGAAATCGGTATGTAACGGTATTCAATGACCGACATTTAGTTTTATTACTAAAAATGAATACTCTTAAAAAAATGTATACACTTCCTTTCGAAAATAAGCGGAAAACAAAAAAAAATATAATTATGCGTTACACGAGTTTTATGTTTTCAGCGGATAATGAAATATTAATTGTTATCTCTCGGTCGGTAGTGATTTTGATAAAAATATAAACAGCTAACAAACATAAAATACATGTTCGTCGGCATTGATAAGACCACCACTCAACTAAATGAATCGTAGAGTTACCTTATGAGATGAACGCTGCGTCATAATCAAATGCAATGGTTTATTTCTAGCCGATGAACACAAATTTTAATATTATACTGAAATTAAATTGAGCGGTCATTATTACTACGTATACATTTCAAGAGTGCTTTGGTAGAGAAGGCACTTTAATTCGAACCGCATCTCGCCCTTTATATTCTTCCGCGGGATATTGGGTCTCATTTTCATTTTTCTCTCGTTCGGGTTAGAACGGTCCGTTGATTTGTCGGCGTTTTTACACCCATTACCATAGGTGTAATTTATCTAGACGGAACCTTTAGCCCGAGGACAGGGAGACGTGGTCGGTCCGAACGGATCAAGATCGATAGGCTGACGGGAAGCTTAATTAAAACACTCCGTTTATTAACCCACGTGTTTCTGTCCTCGAAACGAAACTCTACCCACCGGAACGCGTTTTCGTGGGAAAACGTTCCGTCTAGATTTATAAGTTTATGCTCATTTTATTCCCGCGGCCACACTCGTCTATTTTTCTTCAATGGAATCGCTCATCTCTTATTATTAATCAATCAAACATTTATTAATAGAACCGTAATTATCCCCTACCTCAACTCTAACGGGGGTGACGGATGGGAGGAGGTGAATGACGGAGGGATTGAAAATGGGGTGATTGCAATCGAGGCGAGTATATTCGGATTTTGAAGAATGAAGGGTGTGAATAGGAAGTGAAAGGTGTGAAGGTGATGCTATACTTGACGATATTGACATTATCAAATAAAAAAAAAAACACATATTTATATACACAATGTACATGCCTATAAATATTATGAAATAAGGAACATGCGAGAAAAATCTGCTTATTCGTGTCTTATCAAATTATTGATTATGTATTTTTATTATATCAAGACCACGGGTTTGAGCATTGTATTTAACCCTAGCTGTCGCAAGAACTTCAATAATTTGATATCATACTTATCTTGTACGCTTTGAGAATCAAGTTTAAATATTATTAACTTATAGGTTTTTTTTTAATATACGAACGACGAAAGTTATTTCAACTTTCATGTTTTTTTTTTTCCATATTTCAATGGGAAATCTATTTTTATTAACAATAATACCCACGTCATATCCCAAACCAAGGTAAACCATAATATTTCAGTAAACGCTGACGGAAAAACAGACGAGTGTTAAGTTTAACTTTCAAAACGTGTGGAGGAATTTCACTGAAAATAACTCGACGGCCATATCTTTTCGTTCTATTGCGTTTTCATCGCCCCGGTCGTCGCTCACCGACTGACCTCCGTACATCCAAAGCGTTTATCCTCCCCGACTATTCGCTTTCTCCGTCTTTTATCTACTTAATCTTGCCAGCCACTCTTCGGCTCTTTGGTAATAGAGCTGATCTTTATTACTGGACAATACGTACACCGATGTCCGACTGCATAAAACGGATTGTGCGTTATGCCGTTCGCCCTGCAAAGCCGCGATCTATTCGGTGTTCGTCGGACACGGCGTCTTTTCGCGTCAAGCCCCCGCGCACGCAGTCAGGAGATCCGGAACCGATTTCCAGACGCGCGCACGCCCGTGTTCAAAAACGTTTTTGCGCCGTCCCAATTGTATTCGTGTACAACGCGCGCGACATGCGACCGCGCAATTGTTATCGTCGTGCACCGCAGGCGCGCGCGTCGTCGTTACGCCCGTCCGTCGGTTTTGTGCCGGCCGGGGGCACACGAGTGAACGTGCGCGAGACCTCACGCCGACGTCCGCCGCGTTGCCGTCCGCGCCGAGCCGATTAATAACGGCGCCGGACAACCATCACGGCGGCGAGGCGCGCGCGGTACCGGCGACGGCGTTGGTTTTCCATCCGCGTTTCTCCGCGGCCCGCCGTCCCGGGGCGACCGAGCACACGCGGTCGCCGCCGATATAATAACCGCGCGGTTGAAAAAAACGCGCGGTCATTCGAAATAGCAGCGCGCACCCACGCCGCCGACGCCGACGCCTGTTCGCGCGCGACCGTCGCGTCCCGCGTCCCTGGTCGAATCGTGTCGGCCGGCTGGCGGCGCGCGTTTTCCGGCGAAAAGCGTTTAGACCCGCGACAAAACTAACGGGGAAATCGTACAATCGAGTGTTCCGCGACGCGACGCGCCTGTAGACTTTGGGCGAACACCGCGCAGTGTTGTGCACACGCCCCTGAAAAATGTACGAAAACGAGATGACACGCATCATCGCCGCTGTATATGCACGTTAGTTTCTGTAGCGTTAAGGAAAACGGGAAACGTGTCGCCGTCGTCGTGTCTCGGTCGATGCATTACGATCACTGATCGTCGATCAATGCCGGTCGGCGATTTACGGCACCCGCGAGAAAATATCGATCGGACGGTTCGTCGCGGTGTTGCGAAGCGATCGAGAAATTTACACCGGTACGGATTTCGGGAGTGCGAGGGAGATATTTGCAAAGCAAAAATATTTTAAATCGCAATAATTTAAAAAAAAAAAAATTGATCCATATTGAATATTTTCCTGCTTACGGATATCTGTACAAGTTCTGTATCTGTACAAGTACATGGACGAGTTTATTGCTCGCCGTAACGAAATAACCGATACTTTTTTTTTTCTTTCTATTTCAGTAATTCAAATACATTATGCGTTTAAAAAACGGTCGGATTTGCCTTGCACACTACGCGCCGTGAAAAACACCACGTCGTTTGTTTCCCGTACGGTACAAATTTGAAATTGAACAAATTGCCGCGGTGCTCCGTATTTTGCTGAACCGTTTGGAAATACGCATTGTGTTACATAATGTAGTGCGCGAATGTCTGTGCATTTTACCTTTACGGGGTTTTCACCGTGCACACCGATAGAACAGTCCGAGGTCCGAAGAATGCGCACGCAATATTCGTCTATTTCAAGTTTTCGCAAAACTATGCGTCTGAAAATGGTACCGGGTACCGCTCGTCCGTGCCATCACATAATGGTCTCGAGGACGGGCGGATTGGGTTTTAACGGATGTGTTCCGACGCGAGCGGACACCGTGAGAGCTGTCAAACGAAATTAATAGGTACCCGTCCGAAAGTCCATCGCGTCCGCGGCGGCGAAATAGTACCGATATTTCACGCGAAAATTAAAATCGATCGCCATTCTTGTCTAAAACACTTGCTGTACGAGAATCTCCGGTGCACTTCGCATGATTGGACACCGCTCTTATTTTTCCCGCACAATAATTGTTCCGCAAAATCATTGAGTGTACCCGCTATACGTATCCAGTCGTTGTCAACGGAAAATTTAGCACACAGAGAAAGTACATTTTGATCTAAACGATAAGTTTCCAGGCAAAATTATTTTTATTGTTGAAAAAACCGTTCTCTACCGAAATAGAAATACACCGATTTCTTTCCGGGTGACAAGAAAAATAAAAATAAACCGGTCGAAAAATCGACTTCGGAACTTAAAATCTCGTCTAAACTCCAAAAACTGCTTTAAAATAGTTATACGTCCTAACTGTATACTTAAAACCTTCAGTGGTTCAAAATCAATTAGATTCACTAACCGGAAGAACTATTTTAGAATCGCTAAAGATTAGTGGTGCAAATAAATATAGGGTTAAAAGCAAGAGCCAAACCGGGTAGGTCACATTTTGAAACAGAAAATTCGATAATGCATTTTGATTCGTTTTTACGATTTGATTTCCATTCGTTGGCAATATTCGTTGGCACGCGTATTCGTACCGATAATAAATTCAAATTTTACAGCTGATCGATACTTTTTTTTTGAGATTACAAGTTTCCTATAAACCGGAGAAACGAGATAATTGTCCATTGAAATATCAAATAAATTTCGTATTATGGTTCTCAAGCATTTGTATCGCTCTACCGCGCGATCATTCTACTTAAATCAAAATGTAACTTACCCGTCCTACCCATCGACATGGTGTATTCGATTTCCACCCTTTTTTATTTCAACCCGACGTGGATTATCCAACGACTATAGGTTTTAGATTTTAGGTTTTCACTCGGGACACGGACTTCCTCGGAGCAGTTTGAGAGGGTTTGGACGTGAATGATTTATTTTTCGATGTCGTTTGTGTATTTACAGGCCACTCTGGCTGTATAATTCCCTCATAATTTTTCTGAAAACTTCACGCTATACCCAAACAATTGCATTACACACGCGTTAAAAAAATGTTAAAACCATAAAAACGGGCGATAACGCTAGGTAATGACGGTTAAAAAACCAATCTAGGTCAAGTGTTAGAAAGTCAAGTGTCATAAAGTCGGTTACCTATTATAAAATAAAGATTCATAAAAATCATATGGTATAAAAGTAATTTCTCATAAAAATAATAAGTTCTAAACGTAATTTTATAAATGTCACGTTACAAAGATAAAAACGATTGAATTACGATTATAAATGTTCGTGTTAAAATACAGGATATAATATATCCTATAAATATATTAAATATATATGTAATTGTAAAAGTGTTTAAAAATTCAAATTTTAAGTGATAGCCTTGAGAAATTATTTTGTGCCATATTCGAGGGTTCAGTTTTAATTTTCGACGTGATAAAGGTAGCAAAAAAAAAAAAAATAAAAAAAAATCGATATCTTATTTTATAACACATATATTTTATTATAAATTAATTTATAGCACGAGATTCGTATGACGCTTAGAGGTTTAATCGCCTGACACATTACCGGTAAAAAAACCACCTGATTAAACTTAACCTAAATTACAAATATTACCAAAATTTTCAGGTATTATTAGAATTCGACAGTTCTCATATTTTGTTTTACATTAAGTTTCATTAATATTTTTTAGATTCTGAGTGGAGCGAGGAAAGTATTGGTTATACAATGATGTTTATTTATTTTTGTATCTATGAACAACTGTTCTATCAGAAATTTTGCTCCGACTTACAATGATAGCACTTTTTCTAAAAGGATTGAGGAGGTACTTTAGTGAGGTCATTTTTGATTTTCCCAGGAGTTTTAACAATAAATTGTAAAAACCTCTCCGTGGCCCACCCACGTGTGAAGTATGTTTTTTATTTCTAGACACGTTATTTTTATCAAACTTGTCTCGGGCGTTCCGTTATCACAAAGATAACGCTTCCGATTTATATGATTTGTTGACTGTCGTACACTGATGATATTGACTTTTGGTTCTCAATGTTCAAATGGCTCGTTGTCGGTTCAACGACGGACGAATTTCACAGTAATATTATGTGTATATTTTAAACTATTGCAGATTAAATAATTGTCAATTTTTATTATAGTCTAATAAAAATAATGATTTCAATATTTGCACTTAAAACTTGCAATGGAAATAAATATAACCATCGTCTCGCAGTAACAAAAACAATTTTCGACAAATTAGCAGTTAATATACAAATGGGTATTCAATTTGTCTGGCTTCGAAAACGAACGGACGCGGGGGGAGAGATAAACAACAATTAATTTATTATCTTATTAACTTATTAACAACTACACATAAACCTTCTATTCTGTATAATATACATGTAAAAAACACGAAACTTTTTTAACTGTTTACATGTCGTGATAGATATGGGTTTTAGTTTTGCTTAAAAACTGGTAGATATCCATAACATAATTGAAAATCTGAATACTCCTCTTCGAATTTTTTTTTTTAAAAAAAAAAAACGATTTCAATATTTAAATTACAATAATTATATGTACAATCGATATTCGTACTATGTCCATTTAAAAACTAAACTTCTGTCCGTTTGCTATTAGGTCGGGGTTTATCTATATATTTGATATAGAAATCGCGATTGATTTCCTCCCGGCGCGAGGTAACAAAATGTTCCTGTTTCCTATTTATTTTTTTTTTTCGTTAAATAAACTCGATACTTTGATATTTTGATGCGATAATTTTGTAATTGTATCCAGTGGTGTCTTTGTTTTCAATGAAGAAGGTCGGCGGTTTGAAATTTTACTACGCGACAAATTATCGTCAGGGGTTCCCATGAAACAGCGCAAATTTAACTATTTTAAACACTGTACTTTACCAAAATAAAATTGTGATTGCTTAACCGGGACATACACATTGAACTTAATATAGACATCGTGGATTTCAAATCAAAAGCCACAAGTATTATGTTTAAATCAATTTACTAGAAGTTTCCAATAAATAATTACGCAACGAACAAATATTGAAATATCTAAGTACCCGTACAAAACGAATGGTAAATTTCTTAGATAAAGAACAAGCTGTTACGAAAACCGAGGCCCTCGGAGTCTGGTGGCCCGGATGACATGGCCCTCCCCGAACCTCCACCTTAATCTCGGCCCGAATATAAGAAGCAAACAATTACACGATTTTTATAAAAAAAAAAAAATCGTGTTTTATTGAAAAGCTAAAAACAATTCAATTTTGCAATTTAAATGTTAAACGTTTCACTGATAACGAATAAAATGTAGTTTGATGTGATGTCATGGTTACTTGTCTATAGTGGAAAAAGGAAGAGTTCCGTGTTGATTTCAGCGGATCAACATTTAGGTCTCTAACTGTCTTTCTAGTGATCGGATTGAGTGTTTAGGTGTACAAAAAAAAAAAAAAAAAACAAGCGCG
This sequence comes from Cinara cedri, assembly GCA_902439185.1. Taxonomy (NCBI): domain Eukaryota; kingdom Metazoa; phylum Arthropoda; class Insecta; order Hemiptera; family Aphididae; genus Cinara; species Cinara cedri. Next base: position 1,553,427 of record CABPRJ010002375.1, read on the forward strand.
TGTTCGACTGCAACGTTGTGTCGAAATTTCAAGCCAATCGATCCACTCACTTTTCGAGTTTTTCGAGCGCGAACATACGCAGCCCGAATTTTTATCTAGACAAATAGTCGATATAAAGATCATAATAATATTATCGTACACACAACTCGTCTATTTTTTTTTTTCGTTCCCTGCAGACGGCGTATCGGTATATAATGTTTCTCGTCGTCCGCACACGATAACATAGAAAAGACCGAATTTGCATTTAACGCCTATGTTCGACAGCTGTGCAGCAGGAACTCGTAATAATAATATAGTACCAACCTATGTGCGTGTATGTATGTATATATATAACCACGTAATATTTCAAAGAATACGGTCGTCTTGGAGTGAAAAAAAAAAAAAATATACTATGTAACACAAAAATTACTTATTCCCGACACGTATTTCTTTACGCCGCCACGCGAAGGTAATAATAATAATATTCTTAAAGTTATTAATTACGCATTTTTCTCTCTATCTCTCGGTTTATATATATATATATTTATATTACTATATTACGTTTGTACAGTTACAGTTGGCGTGTTAATAACTCGATAATTCATATTGCAATACGCGCGAGCATCGTCGAATAAGCTCCGAAATTATCATAAAAACGCGTCGTTTCGTCATAATATCTAATATATTATAATATTATTATGTTACCTATTTATATTTCGGTTTACAATTATATTTTCGGTGGGCGTGTACACCCGTTTACGGGTATTTGGTTTCGACGAAAAAAAAAACAAAAAAAAACCATCGCAATAATAATAATGTAGGTAATAACGCGCCGCAACGATTTCCCAACCAGATAATTGACGAATGATAATCGGGCACCGTATTTGCAAATGTGGGTATACTCTGAAAATGGTCGGTCGTCGAGGTACACCCGATATAACCGTAACCTTTGCTGGCTCACTCGAATGGAAGCTCATGTCGGACTTTTAATCGAAAATAAACTGCGATTTTCAAGCGAAACTACGTCAAGTATGTAACAGGGAAGAACCCGGACAAAAAAATGCAAACAATTTGAAAAAAAAGGTCAGATTTAAACTCGATAACCTAACCTAACACACTGAGACATCAAGGGGGTTTAGGGATTTGACCCATAAGATTACTTATTTAACAACACATTTGTATACCGGGTGTATTAGATCGAGCGAAATTCTAAGAGTATATTTACATTTTCGCAATTCGCAGTCGGGCACTAATACCAACCCTGTCCTCTGATTGGTTCCAATCCCCACGAGATGACGATTTCTATAACTCCGTTATCAGTGTTACACTGATTTTGCCGTTATGAATCTTTTAATCGCGGTACACACATGTTGTAAGGTATAATATTTTTTATATTAAGAAATGAGGAAATGGGTGTTCGAATTTGGAGAAGAAAATTACACAAATTCGAACTGTCGTTCCGTATGGCCAAAAAATTGCGAAGAATCGACATTTTATGATTTATAGATTTTGAAAACACACATTAATATTTTAAATAATTTTAAAAATACATTTAATTTATTTAAACAAATATTAATTATCAAAAAACGTTATTTTTTAAATTGATCAAATAACAGTTACCGGCATTTATGGAACAAGGTATTTATTTAATTTTGAACCGATGTTTTATCCTGAAACAATTATATGTATAATCTGTTATTAAATTTAATAGTTAATATTACTTTATTAAGTTAATACAGTGTTCAGAATGACAAAAAATGCGCAAGAAAATAAAAAAATATCTGAAAAAAAAAAAAAAAAACGTATAAAAGGACGAGTGCGGCCACTGTTGTAGGTGAGTAGGTTGTAGTGAGTAAGGTGGAGTGCACATAAAGCTATTTGATTTCTATCTGTAACTAATGATAAACCATTGATAACGAAAAACGATTCGGAGGGAAAATCGGTAGTACATGTTTTGAAAGGCCGTAATATTTACGATTGTCGTCAAAGTTTGATTTTAAAACTTTTTAAAAAAAAAAAATACTACATAAAACTAAATGTAGTTTTTTGTACGACATATAACGAACCACCTATACAATTTTCGAGCATTTCTTTTAAGTTTAACAATTTATCTTCAGACTACATATCAAATGAAAATGACGTAAAAACCCACAAAATTAAAATGTCTATAAATAGCGCAAAAATAATTGCTCAAAGGTTCTGAAAGTTTTACCACATCTAGTAAAAGTAAATATTTCTGTCTAATGTCAACATTTTAAATTTCTACGAACATTTTAAACATAATTTTAAAATAATTTCATAATTTTTCTCGTACATTTTCCCGTTATTTCAGCGTATTTTTCGGTTTTGCTTGGATATTGAAAAAGCTACAATCGAAAAACGACTTTCTCGGTCACCGCATAGTTTAAAAATTCAACAAAAAAAAAATCTCTTGTCATTTCTCTAACGGAACAGTATGTATATACGGTAGAGATCACAAGCCGTACAAATTTAAAACCATGAAATCGTTGTGCCGTAATTTGAAAATAAATCGTATATTTCGTCTCTCGTGGTCATTCCCAGTTATTATGAAAAATACTGTAGATACCGTAAACACCACTTTCTCGGCCAGCGGCTGTGTATCAAAATTGAACAGAATTAATCTCGAGACAGTTTTCGTTTGGAGCGATGTTTCTGGTAGAAAACGCAAGTTGAACGTATTAAAACAATTAAACCGGGACGCTAATATTAGTCGATATTTATTCCTCGGCCTTTTCCAATAACTAGCAAGGCCACTTTAGACGTCGAAAAACGAGAAAATATGAGAAGCATGGTGGTGTATGGCCCCAATGATGGTAAGTGATAGCATCACGTACGTATTACCCACGCGGACGTGTATTTATCATCAAACGTTTGCTGTAATTTTCAAATGTATAGTGTACCGCGCGTACTTTAATTGTATTCGTTGTTTATTGTATTGCGTATATTGCTGTTTACAGTATTGAAACTGCATTAATGTTAAATAGCATGTTTTGCATATTTATAATTTATAGGCGAGTGTATTTTTTTTTAATAAATTCATATTATGTGTGTACCTAATATCATTCGTTACCATGGACCGGACTCGAATTCAAATTTATCGATAGACACGATATAATGAATAATTATTTATTCGGGCGGACCTGTTTTCGACCTTTTGGTTTTCGCCCGATTGACCATTTTTACCGTTTTTTAAAAATGAATGATTTGGTTTTCGTCCAAAGTAATACGATACATCATTAACGAAAAAAACGTTTTGGTTACCATAGTGTCCGCGAGTCTGTATGTTACGAGTCGTAAACAATAAAATGCTTTCAGCTTACATAGGAAGCTCCAGATACTCAATTAAATTATACACAGTAATCTCGCTGATAAATTAGACAAGTTATAATCGAAAATTGCGCTGAATTATTGAAGTTCATTTAACTTTAAAATATTACAGATGTAATAACGTTCAGAGACTAGAGGCGAACAATGCTAAGTTCTTAGTGATAAAATAAAATATATTGTTATTTTTTTATGTGATACAAATTCAAAAATGCCGTGCGTGATTGATTTAATTTATGTTACCGGAACATATGCAAATTCTGTGCTCGATTTTATACAAGTAAAAATAACACTTTCAAAAAAACAGCGGTAACTAAAATGTTTTTTTCGTTTTATGATGAATAACATTAATTTGGGCGTGAACCGAATCATTCCATTTTGAGCTCGGACAAAAAAAGTCATTTGGACGAAAACTAAAAGGTCTATTTTGGACGAAAACATGTACGCCCATTTATTTTAAAGTCCTTTTTTGTATTTTTCACATTTTAAGTGCTTTTTTTCATCATTGGAATTGCGTCAAAATGCAAACCATATTCATTACTGTTCATCAATGTCTTGTTACTTTAGTTAAAATTATAAATATTTTATGCGTTTTTTTATTTCCTGTATTTAAAGCGGGTATTATCTAAATTCAACAATATGAGACCATTGGGTCCTATTTTAAAATTCGAAAAAGACATGTGAGTAGGTTGTTCATAGTTGATAATACGTTAACATAATATGTTGTAAAATTTCTTTTTTCCCCTTAATTTTTGTATACTTTTTTTAGGAGAAAAAAACGTTTCTTTTTTACTTTTTTTCGACGTTTCGGGATATTTTGAATCACTACAGGCGAGTTAAATATTATCATACGAAAAAAAAAATGTATGTAAAAATACTTACAAATCAAATCGATTTAAGCTCTGGCATTGCAATTCTGTAATGAGAAACGACGATCAATAGAAGTAAAAAAAAAAAAAAAATAATAATGTTAACTATAATAACGAAATAATTATTTTCTCATGGGAATCGGAGCCCATCAGTAAATAGGGTTGGCATATGATATTGCAGCGGTTCCCAATCTCTTTTTCCGGCGTCGCCCTTTTTTGAATCGAATTCAGTTACGGTACCATGCCGTGAATACCACAAGGACTGTATCACATACAAAATCAACGCCAATTCTCATTAATAATCAGTTTTTTTTTAGTTTTACCGAACGTAATACGACATACAAAACGTTCTAAGTATACGGCCGACTCAATACATTTTTTTTCTAATAAGGTTCACTTTGAAATTGACGAAAATTAGAAGAAAAAAAAAAACTACTACAAATTCCAAATAATTTTTTATTAGTCCATGTACCCCCGGCAAGTACTCGCGGCCGGTGTCCATAGGGTACCCCGGCGGTGCACGATTCGGGAACTATTGTAATGTAGGGTTCACGAATGTACGCTAGGTATGGTTATGTGTGACCGGACATCCATCTGCAGCCATCTCCCGTTACTCAGAGTGAGATAGCGTAATCAACTCGTGTTTACCTACTCATAAAACAGCGGAGCATATTCGTATTATTATTATTATTATTAATTGCATATTATTTAATCAGATAAATAGACACGGCGCATGCCGCCTTCGTTCGCGCGTCTTCTCCGGGAATTTTACCGTCTTTGACCCAATGTGGCACGCACGCAGCTCCGTGTATTGTGCAACCGTCGCGAGCATAATTTACCTTTTTTTTTTTTTTCATATAATTTTAATAACACATACGCATCTAGACGGGATCTATAGGCGTTGGGTAATAATGATAATATACGCGGACACTGAAAAATATTACAAAAGAATCGATATGGATATTATACGCGGCGGGGATCGGTCCGCCCGCCCATTGACCCCCTATGGATATCACCACTCCTCTAACCCACCTCCCTCCCTTCCTATACATACGATGAGTAACTGGTATCGCAATATTTTATTAAGTCATTGTAATACGTAACAAACGGAATGGTATTTTTTTTTAACACGGACCATAATATTATATGGTTGTTATCTGAATACAACGATTATGAGCGAATTGAGTAAATTTGATTTCGTTGGACAGTGCAACTACAAACGTTTAATAGGGAATTCATTTTGGTCTGTTTTAAGGATATTTCAAGGTACTGACCATTGAGTATAATTATTTTGTAAAATACGCACTTATACGACATACCGGACTTCTAGAATAGAATTTCCCTTACCGTAAAATGTATATGGTCCTAAAAGAAACGACGAGGATAGTATAGTTGGAGTTTTAAAAACAAATAAGAATAAATTTGGTTGAGCACATTTAGCAGACAAAGGGTCAACAAACACGTGCGATCGCAGTGTGGAAATCCGACAAGAATAAAATGAGAAAACGACCAAGATAGTGGTGGAGTCAGAGAAAACCTCACGCTCGCAGGATGGAGAACGTCTAGGACATCACGAAGAAGGATGATTGAATGGGCGTATAGTGAAAGTGGTAAAGAGCCTACAGTTTACAATACGTAAATTAAGCAGAAAATAAAAACAAGGTTCCGAATAATGCAATATTTTGCATTCATTTTGAATTTTGAACCTTTTCGTTATGTTATATTATTCTGAACGTAGCGAGGAATATGTTAGTTTTCCTGTGATGTTTAATTTTTTTTTTGGTGTCTATTAAAAAATTGCACACCGTAAATCTAGTTTCAATCAAAAACCGACGGCAAGGCTTTTTTGTAGCATATTCGGTGCATTGAGATCGTTATTTTGGTTTTCCTGAATAATATGGGCGAGGGGCGAACCCGGGGAAAATGTCGAAAATTAACGCAATAACGGTTTCTGTTATTTTAGATATTTATTTTTGTAATTCAGTTAAACACGACCGTTGAACCCAAGAGCATGATCCGAAAACGAGTGTTAAACCGCGGTTTAAGACGCCGAGTAATAATGAGGTGACCGTCGAATTGAATCCGTTGTCTGTACATTGTGCGGCCCAAAAACGTGGCCCCGTGTAAGCAAACGCCAAACGGATTGCGTACTACACGTGATTTATTTGAACAATAAATAATAACAAATAGTGTTTAACAAATATTGTGTATTTCAACGATTTAAAAACAGCGATTCGGATTAATTATAATTCAAAAAAAACCAATACCGGCAGCGCTAATCACCAGCTGTACTTGGCTTATTCGGCCATTCGGTTTGTCGGTCGCGACGTTTACTCGTCGACTGGCCCGCAGCATGTGATATCACCGTAAGCCTGACCAGACCTAACCTATGTAACCGCGCCGCGCACGGGAACGTATTCGGGCCGAATAACCGACAGAAGAAATGCATTTTGAAACGTATAATAATTATAGAAATGACAATATGATTGAACAAAACTATACAGCCGGGGTGTTCTGCCGTAAGGTGGCCAAAATTATTATAAGGTCCGCCGCGGTCGTACCGTTATAATGCGAAACACTCGGATATATTATTATTATTAAATTTCGCGTAGTATTTTAACGATCCGGTCCTTACCCCGCGATCGTTTAACGGTTTTTTTTTTTTTTTTTATTTTTCTTTGGCTCGCGATCAAAACACTGTACACGGAGGCTTATATTCTATATTATAATAATGGCCGTTCCTTCTGGGGCGGAGGTGAAACGCGCGAAATTAATAATGTTTTTTTTTTTATTTATATATATATATATATATATTTTTTTTCCCCGGGTGTTTTTTTGGCAATTTTTTACTGTCCCCGCCAAATCTATCCACTCGGCGGTGCCCGCGAAAAATAGACCTATCATTTGCATAAATCGCGCGTTTGGCCGATAACGCGCGTGTTCGCACATCCCAAACGCCGCCCCAACCGCCGCTCCCTCCCACCCGGGAGCCGCGTCGGCGTGGCGACCAATTTTCACATTCGTGAACCTTATAAATCGTCGCGTCGTTAACCGAAAAGGTTTAAAACACCCTATATTATGATGTATATGAATAAGTAATGCGTTTCGTAATTTATACCATTTATCATCATACTTTACGCATACACGCGCGTTGTTTACCTGCACAGGTATATCGCAGATAACACAATACATAACCGGATATTGTCGGATCGGTCGTTCCGTCTCGCGTGATTATATAATACTCTGCACACGTTGTACAACGATAATCTCGACGGTTAAATGTGAAACCGAATTTTCCGTATAATTTATAATACGAGAGCGAAAACGAGCAAAAAATCGAGAAGACAAACGTCTATAATATCTGACGTTGTGTGTAACGACTTAAATGGGAGTGAGTTGTTTTTTTTTTTTCTGTGGATTTTGAGCGAGGCAAAATGTGTGCTTATTTGCGTTCGTCCTCTTCGTCTCATTTAAAACAAGTATTCGTCCGGACGACTATGTTATATGGAGCTCTGAAAAAAAAAAAAAGAGCTGATACTGAGGACGGGTGCGACTACTGATTAGTAGTTGGAAAGGGGGGGATGCATAAAGTTGTTTATTTCATATTTGTAACCAACGAGAAACGATTCGGAGCGGAGTTCGGTTACACATGTTTTAAAAGACCGTAATATTTAAAATTTTCGTCGAAATTTGATTTTAAAACTTATAAAATTATAAAAATAAAAAATACCACATTATACACCACGAAGTACGACTTATAATGAACCTCCTGTCAAATTTTCAAGAATTTCTGTTCAGTTTAACAATTTTATCCACAGACTACCTACCGGAAAAAAAATTATGTAATCGCAAAATTAAAGTGTCTATAAATAGAGCTCAAAAATGGCTCAAATGTTTTTAAAAAGACAAAATTGAATCACAGAAAGGATACTATAGATACTCTATACACCGGAGCAAGATTTCTTTCGAAAAGTTGTTTACAGGCAGAAAAAAAACACACGGTCGAATCAATAGATTTCTCGTTACGCCTCGAATCTAAAATTCAATAGTAATTACACGTATACACGACCATTCCAGGATATTGACGGTACGTTTTTTTTTTTTTTTTGAAGGTCTTGCAATTTTCCTAATAAAATTTCCGGAAATTATTGAATTTTACTCTGCAATGAAATTACAGCTTTTTTTTTTCTTTTTTAATACAATCACGAGCGTATATTATTCATCGCAGACGCGATTATTCTCTATTATGCGCTCGACAAACGTCATTTTCAAATGCGGGATTGCTACTGTATTAAATTACAAACCACTTGTTTTTTTTTTTTTTTTTCCGTTTGACTAACGATAATATTATTATATGTTCCGTATTTGTAATGTCAGTTCTCAGACGGATCTGCGGGTTACCACTGCAGCATTATAAACCGTTTCCATAACGTATATATTATTATAAAAACTGCATAATATTATATTCATAATACGAATATCAAAATCATAACGAAATGATATATTATATACATTTAACCGTTTATCGAGCCGATTCACCGTATCACGCGTATTACACGGACTTGAACGATTTCTATTCCGAAAAACGCCCCGAAGAAAATAACCGTAAAATCGTAAGTTTCACCGTTCAAATGTATCCGTTGTGCGTGGAATCGAATCGATAACAAATCGACGCGCTTGGAATCCGGGCCATACACGGGATCAGTGGCGGCGCGTGGTGTTTTCGCCTTGAATCGCCGATTTAATTTTCCATTCGCCAGCTACCCACCCCAATCCAAAAATACCACCGCCCTATCATGAGTGTATTGAAATTGATTAGTAAATAAAATGCGTCAAATTTATCAAAATTTCTGTTATATTTCCGAACACCCAGGTATAATCAACACCTAACCATCCGTTATTTTGTGAATCGAGTGGTTCAAAATATATCTCCCTCGAGCCACCCCTGCACGGGATTGAAATAAGACACTGCAAATAGTATTGCAAAAATTATAATTTGATGACGTGTTCGGTTCGCGTCGGATAATATTTTATCTTATCGGTTTCCGGAAAAATAAAATCAATAAATCTACGATATTCATATTTGGTTTTATTGTAATTTTTGTAATGTTTGCGTACCATATTTATACGCAGTCGCTAATAGGCATTAATTTAATTCCGAATTTAGCAAAGAATGTATTAGTTTTACTATATTTAACGGTGCGCGTTATTTTTTATTTTCTATAACCAATTTATCTACCAGAAATCTCGGTCTAATTTCTCGGTTTAACGAAACTCTTTCGTTGGATTTCTTTTTTCGACCTAGTGGGTACACTCAGGAGGTCAGCATTTGATTTTCCTTGTATTTTATCTAAATAAATGGAAAAAATTTGTCTCAGGATAACGGGCACGGGTGCAGCCACTGTTGTATGTGGGAAGTTGGGATGGTAGGATATTGGCGGGAATTCAATGTACGTCGGTACGCAACGATTAACCATTGTTGCTAACGAAAATACGATTCTGAGTGGAGTTTGGTTGATAGTGTTACTTTGTCATAGCAAAGTGTTTATATATATACGTCATAGTATAGTAAAATAATTGCATAGGCATTATATATTTTCTATAATAATATTTGTTTAATATTATACCTATTTTCCCGTTTTTCGCGAAAAAATCCTGGAAAATCAAAAAATGTACTCTTTAAAGTACCCCTCCCCCCAGTCAAATTTTCTCTCAGAAAAAGTGCTACATTTGTAAATCTGGTCAAGATTTCTGGTGGAAAAGTTGTTCACAGATAAACATCATTGTAAAATATCAATAAAATCGGGATTTTTTGTAGGATTTTTGTCGATCAAGAGTTATCCCGGTAACAATACGATTAGTAATACCGTAATCGGAATCGTTTTCCGGTAGCATCGATTTATCGTTGCGCGCAAACGTTAATATAAATTACACTACAAACCACTGTTTCTAATTTTCCTCCTAAAACAGTGGCACGCCCATCAAATTGCAGTATTAGCTTTTCAGAACACCCAAACACAACGTGGGATTACACTGTGAAAATTAAAATATTATTGCGTTACGAAATATAACATAATAATATTATAATGTACAAGTCAAATAAAAAAAAAAATATTTTAATATCGTTTACCCACGAGCATATAGGCACGATATTTTTCCGTATTCTTAATATTTCGCATCGTACGGAATGACGCGTTATTAAATCGATTAAAAACGTCAAACGATAATAATAATTACAATCTCGGTTTCCCCGTATCGGCGAAACAAATGAAATTAATAAAAAAAAATAAAAAAATAATACCAATATACAACAACTGCGCCGGTATCGAGTAATTTTACGCGGAATACGCCTGTACAAAATACAAACACATATAGTATTGAATATACGTTTCAGATTCTGAGTGGAACGATAAATGCGAACACTTTTTCTACCAGAAAGCATACTTCGATTATCAAATATAGCACATTTTCTTAAAGGAAATTTTCCCTGGGTGGTACTTTAGAGAGGCCATTTTTTTTTTTTTTGTAATTCTCATTCAGATTCGAGATAATGAGGAAAACCTCAGTCTTTAGGTTAAAAAATATTGAAAGATTAACAACGAGGTTGTCATTGGTAACCGTTTTTATTTATTTATTGTTATCATTAAGTTTTTCTATTATTTTAATATTTTTTAAACGACCATTGTTGTCACGAAAACGCACATTATACTTTAATATGACATATATATATATATATATATATTTTTGACAAAGCATCGTTATAAACTGAATTCTGGTGTTTTTCGTTAGCAACGGTTTATCCTTGTTCACACCGATGTACATTAAATTCCCTTTTATAATTCCTCCTTCCAAACTTCCCACCTACAACAGTGGTTACACACACGTACGAAGTNACGATATTGTAGTTAAAGGATTCTCGCAGTATAGTGGATTTCAATAAAATAACATAATTGATTTCGAAATCTTTCCCCTACCTCTCTATAATGTACAAGCGCGCGCGCCCGTAAATTCTAAACGTTTTCATTGTGCGTTATTATCTCGGTTATTTTTGTTCGTATAAAACATTTAAACTTGCACGGTTATATTATACCGCGTCTCTTTTACCTTTTTTTTATTGATGTTGTGTGCGATATTTTCCCCCGTATTTCTATTGTAGGCATATAGAATAATATTTACCGTAGCAAATTCGAAACGCGCGCGCGGGGAAATGAGCACACAATACGACGGTCGTCGTTAAATTATAAATTTTATTGTTATGGTATGAAATACGAAAACCCGGGAACGGCGTACCTAATTATTTCTCTCTTTTATTTTTTTCTCCATCCCTGCCTAGTTGCAGTAGTCAGTTTGACGCAGAACAACACACTGCGGCTCTGCACGACTCGCCGTTCTTCTACAGCGGAACGAGTCAAGTCCACTTACACGACGAATGTACTCGACGGACGTCGAGAGGCGTCGCAATAGTATGGCGAAATTTCGGCCGCGTCTCCCTCACGATTCTGAAATAATATACGCGTATTACAGGTACCTATATATGTGTATACGGTACAGGGCTCGGTACTTCCCCCCCCTCTTTTTTATATATATATATTTTAATTTTTACACGGCGGATATCACGAATACCTCGTCGCGTATATGTTCATGCGGACGACGTTTGGCTCGGGGGGCCCGAGCGGAATCGTTTGAAAAGTCGACCGATACAATATTTTAAACAGTGATCTAATATGGGTTCGGGAATAATTCGAATCCTGTTTTATCACTCTTGACCCGAACAAAACTGCATCCATACAGTATCGTGCAATTTAATAACATATTACAAAAAAAAGAAAGAGGTTCTTTAACATAGAATCCTATTTTCAAATTTACTTGTATACGTATAATACAAATCAGATATTTTTTAAAAAAAAAAGGCTGCTACTGCTAACGGAGGAACGCAACTGTTTTAGGAGGGGAGTTAGATGGGAGACAATGACAAGTTTTCGTAGTATTTTTTGGAAAACTACTAAAAAAAAAAGAAAAAAGAAAAACCGTATTATTATAATATATTCGTTTGTTTGCCAAATAATAAGAAATTTCGTCAAACATATTCTCGAGCGATATTGGAAATATTGTACGGTAAAAACGATTAATTATTGGTGTGTAATTGTAATAATTGCGAATTATTTTGTGTTTGCGACCGCGGGAGTGTCGACGATTCCGCCGGACGATTGGGGCGAGTCGTTGTACTCTTTGTACGTTTCCCCGCAGACTTGTAACGGCACCGGCGTGGCGACAAGTAACCAAAACGTCAAAAAAAAAAAAAAAAAAAACAATGGGTGTCCGGTAAAGTAGACTTGTGTCTTTTTTTTTTTTTTATATGACCCGGCGGCGTAGCTGGTACTCCGCGACAATCCGTTCGTTTCAGAATGTTACAATGTCGCCGTCACATACCCCATGTACAATGAGTACCTAACCGTTAAACCGTATCCGTACCCGGGGCGTAAGATCTATGGAAAAAAAAAAAAAAAAAAATGCTACAAAAACCGCTGCTCCGCCGCCGCAGCGGTTTTGCCGGGGCACCGTGTCGCTCCGACGCCTCCGGTGCGATCTTGACGAAATGCGACCCGCGATGCCTACCTAAATTATTATTTTGCCACGGAGAGATAATATACACTCTATGTGGCTATTTTTTATTATTGGTTTCCGTGGCACCCGCGTGCCAATAACAATTGAGAACGGCTGAGCCGATTTGGCTAATTTTGCTAACCTAACCTAACCTATGTACGTGTGTTTTGCACATATTTCAATGCCAACAAAACGCAAAGGGGCTGATCTGAACCGTAATACAAGTAATACAAGCAATTAGCTATAATACGGTACACGCGCTTTCCCGCTGTCGAGCGTCCCCACTCCCTGATAAGTTAGATTAGGCTTAACTTCCTTTGAAATCCATCAACCCCCCCCCCATTTAAAAAAAAATCGAGGACAATGAAAATTTAAGAAACCAGGCTGTAATCACACGTACTAATGAAAGTCAAGAGCAACGCAATGAACGCCGTCGAGCTAATGCATTGAGACAGACTGGCCTGTCAACGAGTCACCGACACATTATAAAATAAAACTATTATAATTTTTATTATCACTATTATTTACACTATTCAAATATCACAATAGAACACATTTAGGCCGCCGCAGGTGGACTACCCACTTTCCAATTATTTGTTTTCATTCAATTCTAACATGGCCATTCCAAAACCAAAAATGAATATGGGTAAAATAATAATAATAAAAATTGGCACGGGCAACGCCGGGCGCGGGACAACTAGTATATATATATATATAATTATATCATATTAAAATATAATGTGCGTTTTCATGACAACAATAATTGTTTAAAAAAGATTAAAATAATAAAAACTTAACGATAAAAATAAATAAAAACGGTTACCGATGACAACCTTGTTTTTAATCTGTCAATCTTTTTTAACCTAAAGACCGAGATTTTCTTCATTATCTCGAATATTAATGAGAATTTCAAAAAATGACCTCTTTAAAGTACCACCCGGAGAACATTTCCTTTCAGAAAAGATGCTAAACTTGATAATCAGAATATGCTTTTAGATAGAAAAAGTTTTTATATAAAAAAAAAAAAGAAAAAAGAAAAAAAAATATTGTAAAACCAATACATTCTTTACTTCATCGGAATCTAAAAAAAAAAAAAAAAAAAAAAACAGAAATCAAATGTACATTAAATCTTCTGAGAAAATTTCCAAATAATGATAAAAGAATCTGCTTGTATGGTAGTATAAGCATTGTTACGTAATGTTTTTTTTAGATTCTGAACGATACAAATAGTGTATTGGTTTGACAATAATGTTTTTTTTTATCTACTGTTTTTATTTTATACTTTGTACACAAATTCTACCAGAAATTCTGCTCTGATTTTCAAGTGTAGCACCTTTTTTCGACGGAAATTTTCCAGGGGTAGTACTTTGAATTGGTCATTTTTTTTTTTATTTTCCATAGGGTTTTCATAATAATTAGGAAAAAAAGCAGGGAAAACATTAAAGTGTACAAAAAGTATTATTTTCTATTCTGTTTTTTGTTGCGATTCGGTTAAAAATATTCGTAGAATTAAATTTCTAACAGAAAACACGGTAAAAACATTTGAGCTATTTACGGACATTTGTGATTTACAGACCGAGTGTTAACTTAACCAAACCTGTGCATGGCCTTAAACATATGGCCGAATCTTCCTAATCCTTGATATCCGGGCCTAATGAACGAGCTGTTCCTAAGGCAGCCTTTCCCTCAACCTCCCTTATCCTCTAGTCCTGCTCCTTGCGACACAGTATCTCCTCTACCATGCAGTAGAAGGACTGAGAGTCGCGAAAAGAAGCTGCTGCGGTTTCATCGAGCGTAGCTTCTTTCATCAAATTCGAAAAACCGAAAAGAAACGGGAAAATGTACGAAACATATTACTAAAATATTACGATTTTTTTTTCTGTGCACAGCTTTACAACCAACAGTTTTGCTCCAGTTAATAATGATCGCGATTTATCTAAAAGGAAATTTTACCGGGGAGGTACTTTAAGAGGTCATTTTTCGATTTTCTCAGGAGTTTTTCAACAAATATGAAAAACGGGATCCATTTTAATTTTGTAATTGGAACGATTGGAATTTTACCATGACATGGCATGTACATTGTTGACAAAACATCAATATAAATTGAACTCCGCTCAGAATCGTTTTTTCGTAAGCAATGGTTTATCGTTGCTTACGAAAAGCGCCCGTCCGCGTTACGACTTCGTCATTTTCATCCGAGATACCGCGTGATTCGTATTTGAACGACATGGGCTTTGTACCTGCCGCTAATTTCCGTTCGTCGTTGTGGCTAAACACCCGTGATCGACGCAACGGCGTTCCCTGCGACGTATCGATCCGCCGAAGCCTCCGCTGTTTTACCGACTCTCCGTCGAGCGTTGGTAATATAGTCCGATAGACGGTACAGTAGAGCCCGTTTTCGATACGATTTTCAAATTTTTTTTTTTTTTTTACGATACTTAATACTTTCGAATCGTCCTCCCCCGCCTCCCTCCGTGGCGCTGGATGGTTTTCTGTTATTTCGGTTCACATTTTTTTTTTATACGCGACGCATTCGAATGGCCGGCCGACTGTCGCTGACGTTTCTGCAAATAAATTCGAATTAATTGAAAATATTTTTTAAAAGGTTATTTAAAAAAAAAAAAAAAAAAAATGTATATATGCCTATAATACTATAACAAAAACATCATCTAAACGTTATATAGTACATTAACTTTATACGCAGCCATTAAATAAATTAAGTTTCGTTTTGAAAAAAAAAAAAACAAATTCCTCGGTTTCCTAGTAAAAAAAATAACGTTACGGCGGTGCTCCGGACGAAAAGTCTAGACTCTCGTACTACAGAATAACAAATTAAACCCTTGCGGGTAATATTCATTTTGCACGCGTATGATCTACGGCTTTAGGGCTTTCGAGGTTTTTAATTCAGACAAACGTTTTTGAGATTTTTTTTTTTTTTTTATTTTACCGAACATCACGGCCGCCGCCGTCGTCGCGCGCAGGTTCGTGCGTAAATGAACACCGATACTTCGGTTCGATCGGAGGTTTCGCGAAAGTTTTGTTTAATGTAAACAACACCGCGGGCGTACAGTCGAGGGGTTGTTGCCATTGCACGTGTGGCACGTGCCAATGACGGCGTTATAAATATTACGTTATATCGCGTGCGTTTAACCGCGTGGACGACAATCGGTAAAAATACGATATATTCCTCGATAACGTTCGAAACTGAACACCGCTCAACAAACACACCGAACTGCCGTTATTCCGTTTCGGGTATCGTGTCGTTTTTATCTCGTAATATCGTATTGTTTTCGCGGCCGGCACGAAAATCACGAGAAAAAATACCTGGGTGATGCCTATGCTCGTATAATATAATCCCGTCGATAACGATACGCATTTTGTTTTATTATTATTATTTTTTGTCTGAAATATCGATAGCCAACGGACTTTCGGTTTTTTTTTTTTTTTTTCAGTGAAACGCTAATGATTGCCGTGACGGACGAAAAGGTTTTCGAAAATTGTCACGTAACACGGCGCGCAGCGTTTTCGCATAAAATGATTACATTTTTCGTATTATTATTATTATTATTATTATTTTTTTTTTATTATTTCGGATATAACGAAGTATAAAGTACGCCGATATAAAAAACTGTTCATCCATTATTATAAATTTAAACCGAACTTAAAGCGTAACGACTGCGCAGGTGTTTTATATTTCGAATATTATAATTCGCCGAGATGAATACCTAAACGAAATTGCTTTTGTTTTTTTTTTTTTTTTTTNGAGATGAATACCTAAACGAAATTGCTTTTTTTTTTTTTTTTTTTTTTCTGTCCGTTCAATTATAACATTAAGAGGTTGTCATGTTCACACGATGTGTTTTGTCTCCGTCTTTCCGAAACGCAACGTGGCAAACTCGCGTTCACTAGGGAAAACTTAGTGCCGTTAGTTTTAATATTATAAAGTGAATTTAACCATTATTAAATAATTCAGAGACGCAAACATTATCCGCGCAGCTACGTCTACTTTGACATAAAAGTATGATAACGGGAAACGTCACATTATTTAAAAATTGATTATTAGATTAAAAATTAAAAACCCATTACGCGTGTACTCGCAGATTGAATGTTCTTAACTTTGAGTTACTTGTATAAAAGGATTCAAGTATACAGGGCGATTCACAAAACGTGCTCGCCCCATTTCTTTCACTACACCGCGAGTACTCAAATTGTTTAGTGTAGTTAAATCCGATGTTTCCGAATACTTTTTTCGCAGCATTTAAGGAGTATTCCGTGCCGATACCGACTTTGGTTCGTCAAATGAGAACCTATACTAAAAAAATACATAGACGGATGGTTAAATTAGTTTGAATAAATGTTGATGTTAACGTTGTTTTTTGATTTCCGTCTACTTGTTGACGAGCTATTCCACTTTTAAGTTTAAATGTGGGGAGAATATAATGGAATATCGTATTTCGTGCGGCAAGGCGCGCTGCCTTTTATTAGTGATCCACTACTACTCCTATCTATAGACATTAAATCGTGTCCAGTGTTAACTATTGCGCAGTATTTTTCAATAGTTTTCAGACAACCAGCGTTCTTATTTGATTTTTATTGATGATGCTATTATTATTGTGCTAAATTTATTTAAGTGTTATTTAGTATTTTGATATTAGTGGGGATACTAAGTGGATAATAATTGTAAAGTTTAATCCCATAAAATATTTTTGAACGTAAACGAAAAAGTAGAAATTTATTTCGGATCTATGTACAAATAATAAAATTGTTAGCGCGATGTACTTACTGAAAACAACCACTAATTGTATCGGTTCGCGTGCAAACTAGAATTTCTGCACGGTAGACAATTATTTGAGCCGTCAAAAGGCGGTGCGGGGAACGATTCTCCCCCCCCCCACTACCACTAGACGGTAGGCCATTCATTCCAATGACTCATCCGATCCCTTTACACAATTCCTAAGTACGCCAATGATTTGTAAAACGGACATAGCAAATAATGAAAACGTGGCGTCCACTTAATAAGTCTGTTCTCGCCGTAATTACGGTAGTTTTGTCTCCAGAAGTGCCGGCCTATCGATTATCGTGCACCGTTAACGCACTCGTTATTAGAATTGATCGCCGTAGCCCGTAGGTACAATATAAAGAGAGGTGAATTATCGTTGTCCGCATTATCGTGTACTAAAGCGCACAAGTCATATAACGACACGGCTTTGAGTTAGGTACGACAATTACGGTCCGATAAACTTTCGATACGACGTCGCTGCAGATAATCGAACCGGTGGATGGATATCTGTATAGTATTTATAGTTGGTAAGTCACTCGGGGATTTGCGAAACGCTATATAAACGTAAAATTAGTGGACACTGCGTGATAAGGAAAATAGTTTTATTTTTATTTTTTATTTTCCTTAGTTTTCCCTGTAGGCAGTGAAACCTAGCGGTTTGTCGTTGGTTGATTTCTGGGTTATCTCGGCAACAAGCGAGGAAATACGGCTATTAATACGCTGTTCAAAATCGTTTTTCGTCGGTAATGGTTCGTTGTTGCGTATACGGATATAAATTAAATTGCCTTATATTATATCCTGCCTTCAAACGTCCCACTCGCCTAAAGCGGTGACATACCCGTAACCATTATCGGTGGCATAATAGTATATTGTCGAAAAACTACTATAAACCCGATTCAAAAAAAAATAAAAACGATTTATGTATTCTTCGCTGACCGATTTTAATTCGACGTGGAAGTTTGACTGAATATTAACTGGATAAGTTCGAGTTTAAACGAGTTATAATTAACGACGATGTTAAATTAGTTAACGACAAAAATAATTCCTTAATTTTTTAACAAGTATCAATTTCCACCATGCACTTGGGGTATAGCGTGTGTTATAATATCTACTTCGAAAACAGGAATATACTGCGTTTTTACGCGCGCTAACATATAATATGTACAACTGGTTCAATACTTGGTTAATATTTCATAGCCTCATGAGAAATACTGTACGAGATGTAATGTTTACTTTTTTTTAAATGTCATTATCACCTTCTATGGTCGTCCTATTTGCTATCCATACGTGTTTACAATAATTGATACGACCCGGTAAATGAATTAACGTAGACGAATAAAACAATAATCGCATTACCTATAAATAGAATATCAAAATAAAAAATTATACCATTATAACCGAAGCTGTTTTTTTTTTATTAATATCTTATATGTATTGTCGTTAATTTTCACAGGTGAGTGTGTATCGTATAGTGCAACGCCGTAAAAATAAATAAATAACCGTTGAAAAAAAAAAATAAAAAATACTTGCATTTATTTATTCACGCGTGTTTATTGGCGTGCTCGTATGATCGTAGGTGTGTAGGTACCCGTGTTATTATATTGAAATCTTTTCTCGCGGTAATTTATAACATTGTACACCCGCATGGCCGTGTACAATGGCACTTGTGCGTTTTTCAATATTCGTGTACAGTTTACAAGGTCTTCGCGGAGTATTGTACACATAAGGCGCCTGCGTACACGTCTATAATGTCGTGGTAGTAGTAGTAGTAGTAGTAGTAGTAGTAGTGGTAGTAGTAATGGTAGTGGTAGTAGTGGCAGTAGTTGTTACGCACGCGCGGATACGAAATTTCATAAATTGTTTATCCTTGGGGTTTTCGTTTCGAGTATAAAACCGATAAAATATACGTCCGCGCGCGCGCTCGCGATCGGGACGAAGATTGATGGATCGGTGTTTTACTAATTTCGCATAAATAACGCGCGCGCACGACGCGTTATACCGCGCGCGCGTATTGTGCACGCCGATAGCTTATGCGCCGGAGAGAGGCGCGCGGTATAATACGCGTGTAAATAATAAAACGAACGCGGCCCCGGGGCGACGCGCGCGCAACAACGTCCCGCCGCGTCCAGCGTCGTCGTTTTCGGCACGCCGTATTATTGTCGGGCCAACGTATAGCCCCCCCCCTATCCCTACCCCTACCCCGTCGGTCGCACGCCCCGTCTTTCCGGCGTCGAATAAAACCCTCGGACCGCACACGGCCGACGACCGACGACGGGCAATTTTTTTTTTTTTTTTTTTTGTTCGGAGCCCACTGCCCCGTGCCCGAAATCGGCGGGCTACCGGATTTGTTGAACGTCGATCGAGATCGACTACTTCAGAGACGCGCGTCCATTGTTTCGTGTACTACCGCGTTATTGAAGATTGAAGGCCGGCATCGCCGAAACGCAAATTCTGCACCGACCCGCACCGGGTACTATTTTCCCAAGCCCCGAACATAACCGTAAACCGGTCGTTCATTACAGAACACGTGGATCATTACCCGTACTTTGGCATTCATCTGTCATCGGACACGACTATTAGCGCTGAAATATAAACGCCGCTTACGGTGTGCTGGCGCGGCGTTCGGGCGACTTCTAGATAGGGTCTTCGTTAACCCCGACATCAGCGCTCAGATTAAACTTCGTGTCTATAATGCAATTGCAATACTAACTGTTGCATATGGCTGCGAATTATGGACCACGTACGGAAGACGCGCCGAGCAGCTAGAAAGATACCACCGACGCTGCCTAAGGAGAACCCTAAGGATTAAACGGCAACATCGACGAACCGACATTAGCGTTTTAGAAGAAGCACGAACAGCTAGCATGGACGCCATCATAATTAAGCAACAACTTCGCCAGACAGGTTACCTCGTCTCCGCGACAAATATTCTATGTTCAACTAAAAGCGGGGAAACGAAACCAAGGAGATCAACATAAACGCTACAAGGATATTCTTAAGGGCAATATGATAAAGTGTCGCATCGATACCGATCACATTGAGACGATAACAAATGATAGATTCTCAATGGAGTCGCATAGTCCACGATGGACCACAAAAATTTGAAGAGCATCGACGCAGACACGAGACAGAGAGGAGAGACCGCAAGAAGGTGAGAAGAGAGAACAGAGGAACGGATGATTAACAATATCTAGCTGGGTGAGAGACTGGGTGTGCCCGGACCGTGAAGGACTGTGCGTGGGTCCAGAATCGGTTTTTATAGCAACATTAGAGAACGCACAACTGATGACAATAAGAAAAAAATAGAAGTTATCATACTCGGGTTCGAGCGATTGCCAATCACCATTACATTATTAATATACTAATGTCTACGAATACAATAACTTACAATATTATGTGCAGTCAATACGGCTAATAATAGAGTTTTTGCTGTAATTATTTGCGGGACATTTAAAAATCCATTTTTTTTTTTAACGATTGGGTCCTAATAGTTTCGTTTTTCCTCAATTATGAAGAATTTTCAGCACGTTCCTGGCGGGCTGTTCGGCGTGCGTTTTCATTCGATATTCGTATCGTCCGAATACGGTCTCATTGCTATATTATCAACGGTATCTGTTATGTCCGTTTCGATTTTCATAAAGATCTGGAATTTACACTGATATATTAGCTCTTTTTTGGCGTGTTACAATATTCAAAACATTCTGTCGAAAAAAAATGTCCATAGTCACGATTTTTTGAAAGGCGTTTAAAATCAAATTTTGATTTTTGAAATTATCTTGACTCCATCCCATCGATGTCGAATTCCTAAATACGTCTCTGCCATACCAGTACTGCTACTGCTACTGCACAGGTGTGCATAGGATAAATACCCAAAGGGTAGGTAAATATTTTGGGACTCACCTGTTTATTTATCAAGTATCTATTAAACGTATGGCTAATAGATATAAATATAAAGACCAAAAAGTTCTTCTATAAAATATGTTGTTATGTGTATGGGTATTACGTTAAAAAAAAAAAAAACAAAACAAAACATTTACCAGGTAAACGCCTATCACTTGTTGCCGTCAGTAGTATCAACTTTTTTTCTTTTTCGCCCGTTAAAAACTAATTTATTTGATGATGTTTTATTTCGTGTTTAATTTAACAAATACTACTTACGGCCAATTGAGAGTTTATTTCCGACTTTGAAATATAAATACGCTGACGAGAATCCGGGGGGAAAATTAAAAAAAAAAAAAAAACGGGGCTTTAATAACGTTCGTTAAACGGGGCAGATGCGTAAGAGTCGACTTTTCCCTCGAAATTGAATTACTCGTCATTGCCGGAAATTGGCCGCACGTTCGCCATCTGAATATAGTTTAAATTGTTCTTTTTTTTTTCAACAGTCAATTGGAACGTCCTTGTCTGTCGTCTCTAGTACGTGTATCTACGGGTTTTTTTTTTTCTAAATTTTAATTTTCGCGTAACCGTGTCCGCGGGAGAAGGGGTGACCGCTTCAGGGCTCGGAGACGGTGTAGGAAAAAAAAAAAATACCGAAAAACACATCAATTATTACACGCGCGGTGTAAGTACTACTACTACCGTTGCTGCTGATGTATACGGGCACACGATTGTTGTTCAATTGAAACATTCCGAATATAATTATTATTATTATTAATACTATTATAGATAAATTAGATAAATGGCTGTGTGTGCAGCGCGAGCGAGTGTAATAACAGTGCGTAATAATATTAAAATGTCTACAGCGGATAATGGAATTTTTTCTATTTCCGTCGATTACTGTAATTTGTCTATAGGAAACTTATTATTTATTTTTTTTTTTTCGACTCGTGTCGACCGATTCCCCTCCCCCTTTCCACATAATCAACGGTGGCGTTTCCTAGTCCGACTCTCAAGGTCCCCTCGGAGTGTGTATAGGTACGAGTCGCGCAGCGAATATTGACGACGACGTGTGCAACTTTGACACGACAATATTTTATAATATAATATAATAATCGCGTTATTTGTGACGAATCGTATGTATAATATCTGCTACCGGTTTTGCACATTTTAGATTCTGAACGGAACGATAGGCGTGCGTTGGATTTCATTTTGACGCGCGCGATGTGTTTTTATTTCCGTCTGTGAACAACTATTTTATCGGAAACTAGACGCCAATCAAAAACCGACCAGGGATGCTCTTCTGTTGTAGCGTTTCGGATCTGGTTAGTGCATCGAGTAGGTCGTTTTTTTTTGATTTGTCAAGTAGTTCTACCAGAAATCTTGCTCAGAATTTCATTCGAAAGTAGTAACTATCTTTTCCAAAAGGCAGTTGTCGTCTAGTGGATGCGTGATAAAGTATTTTATTTTTTTTTTTTGATTCTCCGTGTAGTTTTCTTGATAGTCGAAAAGAAAAACCGGAAAAAAAAAACCGTATACTTTATTAAAACCGAAAATAAAATGTCATAATAAAATATTTTTTAAAATGTTTCTCACATATTCATCGTGTCTAAACGATATGTGACCTACATGCGTTGACAGCAGTGATGTGCATTGAGTAAACACCGTGACCCAAAGGGTAGGTGTGAATATTTTGTATATGGGCTGGTTAAAATATTTACCCAAACAATTTACCTGTTAATTTATCTAGCTTCTTCTCAATGTATCGCTAATGTAATTCAGAAAAAAAAAAAAAAGTGGTTTTCTTAATAAATGTTTTTCTGTGTGTGCCTATGCATGCGTATTGCATCAAGAATAAATTATTGAATTTACTCGGGGATAAAAAAACACATTATCACAAGTCGACGGTTGAATTATACGCGTTTTACGGACACAATTCGGGAATTTCGAACGATTTCAGGGCCGGCGGCGACGCGGGCCCGGGGCTGTTCGATAAGAGACCACCGCCGTCGTTGTCGGCGGCGGGTCGCCAAAGTTCACAACCGCCACGTCGACCAGTCCGTCTCGACATCGCGTAGCCGTATAATGTTTGTTGAAAAAAAAATAAAACGATTATTGCCTATTATTTCCATATAACCGTGTAAATCAACATTAATTACCGGTACGTGACCGATCGTGGACGGGCGAAACATATTTACAGTATTATCGGGCGCACCGGCGGTACGTGTTTATAATTTTTAGGCTCGCGCGCGGACATTCGGTTTGACGTTTGGTCCCGCGAGGTCGCGGCACGCGTATATACCTATACGCCGCCGAGTGCCGGCCGCCGTCGATCATCAATTACATTATATATTATGTGGCGAAAAAAAAAAAATCGAGAGGTAGACACACACACAGAGAGAGAGAGAGAGAGAGAAATGAACAAAAAACACGTAATAAAAATATATTACAAGGACGGGGCGGCGGTGGACCCGCTTTGTGTGCGCGCACAATATTTATAAATTATAATATCCGATTCGCATCGCATCCGCTGCAGCCACACGATTATAGTCACACGAATATTATTAAACATCGAAAACAGTCGAAAGTCGCGCGTTACGATGCGCGTGGCACGAGCAAAGGACGATTATCGTGAACCGACATAAACTGAGATAGGGGTCTGTGGAAGCTTAGCCCCGGTCAAAGATAATTTATAAAATCCCCCCCTACACAATTAATTTCCAATAGAATAACATGTTACGCGATAATAATTCACAATCAGCACGATAATTCCTTATCTTATCAGCTATTGATTGTCAACTGTTTTCACGCATATTTTCTAGAAAGTAAAACGGCTATTGTTACGAAACTATTGATCCAATATGTGACTTGGTACATTCAAATATTTAGAATGATATATGTTACAAATCGGCTATTTTGAAAATTTTAAAATGTGTAAAAAAAAAATTTCTTTTCAAAAACAAAGTTTTTAAACAGTCATTTTTTTTCCACCGATGAATGTTTGGTACTCTAGTAGTATTAGATTTCTCTCAAAATTACTACGCATCCAAACCCTTTAATTTGCTCTGCTCGGAAATCCGATCGGTTACTCGAAACGACAGTGCGATGTGGAAACTTACCGTTGGGACTTTTAGATTGGTAGATAGGTTTTTCGCCTCATTATGCGATTCCTAATAATAATAAAAAAAAAAGCTGTGCAAACATACAGATTGTAAAATAAAATCTTCAATTTTTTTTTAAAAAAAGACTGATAAATAAGCGTTTAAGTTATTAAAGTTGTCTAAAAACGCGTAAGAAATGTATCACCATTTTCTACTCGTCCGGCGAAAAATGTGTTTTTGGCGTTCGGAATGAGGAAGAAATTCGGAAAGTATCACAAATACGATCGTTAAACGTTGCAGTATGGCGAATGAAAAACAAAATCGAATGCACGCCCGATCTTCGTATAGGACGTCGCTGGCTCATGTTATGCTGAATCGCCTTGTGCATACGTATAGCCGATGTCTCATTGTCGCGATCAATATGGGCGTACCGTATCGCTTTTTTGTTTTTTTTCTCTTTCTTTCATATACTTATACATAAATGTCATCACTTATTGGTTACGTTTTACTCGTTTCCGGTCCGTTTTTTTTCGAAATATATACGGAGAATTTTTTTTCCGAACAAATTATTGTATTATACGTTCTTTAATGATGTAAAACTTTTACGAAAACCATTCAAAGATATAAAACAAAAAAAAAAAAAACCTCGAATAAATATATACGTATATACTTATGGGTACTGAAAGAGAAAAAAAAAATACGTAAACTCTTATCGCCGTAAGTGGTAAGTGTTGTGAATAGGTATACGAGTATAAAGGTACGAAAAAAAAAATAATAATAAAAAATTATGGGCTAAGAGTCGAGGTTAAGTATCGAATTATTGAACTTGTACATGTATTTCTTTTTAACTCGCAGTTTTATTATTACGCGATACGACTCGAGAAGTACATAATAATATTATAAGAGCTCTACGAGGATCGAAAATATAATATAATATCGTAAACGAGAAGAATCGTTAAGCACGCGAAGAAAGGCTATTTTTTTGTCGCCGCTCGCTGTTTATCAAGTGCGGCTGCAGTACGCCGCCGGTACATACACATAATCAAAATGCAAAAATAACGCAAACAAACGTAGAGAGTGGTTTGGATTTCGTCTTTTGGAGTGTCCACGTTGATATAATATTTATTATGTGTAATAAATCGTATACAAACTCAAGTTCAATAGTGTATAATAATATTTACAATAACGGTCGTTTCTTTCCGTGATTTTTCGCGCATACGCGTCAGTGTGATAACTAAAATTGTTAATATTATAACGTAATACGTACGAGTGTTTAAGTATACCCGCGAACGCCCGTAATAAAGCTCCGTCGTTAGGATCGAATTTCTCCCACCGGTTTTCCTACCTACTATTGAACGTAGAAATATTTTTCGTACGAACGTCTGATTACTAAATACCTATATAATCGTGTACATTACTAATATTCTAATAAAAAAAAAAAAATATGTTAAATTTAAACATAAAAATGTTCGGAAATCGAAAGTCGTAATTCCCGAATGGCGCGCATCCTCGATGCAAACAACACGCGCACACTACACTAACCAAAATCCCCGTGGCTTCATTTGGAGATCTGCTCGAGTTGGGGAACAGGGCCTACACTAGGTGCAGTGGCTAATATTAAATGTGCTGTAGCAAATTAAAAAGTGCGCGGTACTTATTTTAGCCTTTTGTGTTTGATCAATATCCAACATTGATTATTGAAAATAATGAAAATTACTAATCAGCGTGTATTCGTTTCAAAATCCGTTCAAAAGATAATGTCTACGTGCACCGTCGTCAGAGTGGTGCCGATAGCGACATTCGTTTTTTTTTTGTTTTTTTTTTTTTTTGTCTTGTCCGTCTAAACTCAACCCTCATTCGGTAGTTTTATAACGGCTTAAAGAAAAAAACAGCCATGCTATAGTGCAGTCGACGTGTGCTGTTTAAACCGGAAAAGTTTCAAGGGGTTTATCTGAAGATGAAGCCTCAAAAAGTATATCTTTTTCCCAGAATAATAGTACCAAAGTTTGTTTTTAACTAAATTTATATAATTGTCTTAAATATAACACCGTGTTAAATGTCGTTTCCAGTGGAGCAGGTATTTGTGATTATTTAGCAATATTACGGGTATGTTAACCCAAGCTATTTAGTTTTCGATTATAAAATTTCTAGTCGTATATCAAGGCCATTAATAGAAGATTGTCTTAGATTGTACGTATTACAACTAATTATTGATAAATACCAAAAAACAATTATGCAACGAAGTCATCGGTGGCATGTGCACTACTAGGTCTATTTTTATTGTTTAAAAATATTTTGGCGTGTGGAGTTGAGTGTGCAATACCGAAATACCCGAATTTTAGGCGCTGCCGGGGAGTGTTCAAAGTTTTAAAAAAATACGGATCTCCGTGACGACACATGATAAAATTCATATTAAATTTCAACCCGTTTTCCGATCACTTCAGTATGATAAATCCGATTCCCGGGTTTGTGGTCGTTTGGTTCATGGAGAGCCGATAAAAGTGTTCAAAAGACACGGAAAAAAAATAAATATACACCGAAACAATATCTATATTTACGGGAAAAAAATTCGACAAAACAGAAAAACCACTTTCAATATCAAAAATATTGTATTTTTGTCAAACGTGTTCATTTTCGGCAAAATGAACTTTGAGAAAATATTAAAAACAACATTGATTTAGTTCCTTAACGAGTGAGTATCGGTAGGTTTCTATATAATATAGGTTATTATTATTTATTTTTTTTTTGTTTAAGGATGAAAATATTTTTGAAAAGGCCCGGCAACTTTGCACGTGAGTGCAGCCATTGTTTTAAGTTAGGAAAGTAGTAAAAGAAAATCTAATGTATGCAACAATAAATCATTGCTAACGAAAAAACGATTCTGAACGGAGTTCAGTGTTGTTGCTTTGTCAACAGTATATATATATAGGCATTATATATATTTTTTTTTAATAATATTTGTTTAATATTTAACCTATTTCCCCGTTTTTCCTACGGTTTTCCCGGTTTTTCTAATTTGTTGGGAAAAATCCTGGGCAAATCGAAAAATCACTTCTCTAAAGTAACACCCAATAAGTCAGATTTCCTTTTAGAAAAAGTGCTGTCCTTGTAAATTGGAGAAAAATTTCTGGTCGAAAAGTTGTTCACGAGAAAAAAAAGGCTATAATATTTTTTCAACTGATACCTACATTTCATACAATTTCCTGGTTTTACTCTGGTTTTTCCCGGTTTTTTAAATTTGCTGGTTAAACTCCTGGTAAAATCAAAATAAAACCTTAAAGTACCTCCCCACATCGATTTACTTTGAGAAAATATGATACGCTAAAAATTAGGAACACATACGTTTCGAAACGCCGTATTATTTCAAATTTTCATTAAAATTTGATTTAAAAAATTTTATAAAAAAATAATACTAAATTACACCACATTTGTTTTTACCACTAAATACGACTTATAATGAATATCCTGTAAAAGTTTCAAAATTAAAATGTCTATAAATGGCTCAAATGTTTTTTCCACATCTAGAGTAAGTTAGTATATGTTTTCTGTTATAATATCAAGTTTCTAGAAATATTTTTAACACAGTTACATTATGAAACAAAATTTAAAAAAATTAAAGAATTATTTTCTTAAACTTTCTCGTTCTTACTAGGTATTTTTCGGTTTTTCTCAATCTTTAAAAAACTACAAATAAAAAAAAAAAAAATTAAAAAACGACTTTCTTATTTACCAACTAAGATAAAAATGAAAAAATTAAGGTCAATTGTCATTTTTCTATTTGAGTAATATTTCTGGTAGAAAACATACAGGTTGTACAAACTAAAAACAAAGAAATAGATGACGATACGCTTTAAATATTTGACGGTTTACCTGTAATTTTATAATCCGTTTTTTCCCAATTATTTTGAAAACTCCATGAAAAATCAAAAAAAAATCACCCGTTTTTAATGCACCAACTAGATCAAATTTGGCTTCAGAGGAGGTGTTACATTCTCTACATCGGAGCAAGATTTCTTTTCGAAAGCTGTTTATAAACAGAAAAATAAAAAATCACGTTGTAGTAAAACGGCCAATACAGTGATATTGCCGATGGACGTGCGACTGTTTTAGAAGGGATATAATGACATACGGAGTAATTTGATTTGTATTCGCCAGTGACAATAAACCGTTGCCAATGAAAACGCTCGGAATCCAAAATACACCATAGCGGTAACGATACCAATTTCTTCGCGTATCGCGTGATTACCTATACAAAGTTTGAAAGAACCGAATTCACAAGACTTAATCGAATTAATTCTCTGTCCGTGTATTCTCGTCGATTTTCAACCGCTATAACGTATACGTTTTAAACGGTAACATTGTTCCAGTTTCGTTCCCGATTCGAGTAACAATATCGTAACGTTTGTTTGTTTTAATTAGATATCCGGTTGTTTGGCGAACAACTGGCGCGGCGTACACGACGACGACCACCACGGAAACGTTGTCGTGTTTACACCGAAAAGGTTTCCGGACGAATCGTCTTTGGCGGGTTAAACACATTTCGCGCGTTACCCAATATTAGCCTAACGAACTCGACCGGCTCCGAACAGTTAACCGAGTTACACAGCCATCCGGAACGCCCGGAACGCGAGATTACTTGAATTTTTATTTTTTATTTCATTTTTTTTTTTTTTTTTAATCAGAACCACAAAGGTTCACCGGTTAACGGCGTGTAAGTCGTCGACGTTTATTATTAACGTTATCCCACGTACGTGAACTAGGCGGGTACCCTTTATTATACATATTCTGCTGAAGGCGAACCGAATACACGCAAAGGTTAATACCTTTGCGCGTACACTTCAAAGGAAGAGTTAGGAAAGTTTTTCGCGGATTGCGTATAGAACTTTCGTCTCGCACATAATATTACATAATGTTAGTCCCGCCGCCGTACCGTTAATTTTAGAACATCAAACCGCTACACATTGTAACCCCCGACGAGCTATAATAATAATAACGCGACGGCGTTCGGCTGGTTTGACGTACTTTAAGCAATCCCGTTTCGGGGGTTCGGCGCCGTCCCCGAAACATTCGGATTATTGCGGCGCAACAGTTCGAAACGGGACGTTTGCATATCAGAAATGTCGTTTTATTTCGTCGCGTGTGCGACGGCCGACGGTATTCGCCGATCCGTGAGACGTTGCACACTACAATATCATATAATATGATGTGCGAGCGTAGGAGAGGTCGAAAACACGCGAACGGCACCAGAGCTCCGTCACTAGAGTCGAATTTTACCCCGGCCGACCCCGGCGTCGTTATTATATGTCACTTCGTTTTTGTTTTTTTTTTCCACAATGATAAGGAATTATTTAACAACAAGTTTTCATCAAATTAGATCGAGTGGTTCTCGAGATTTTCGTTACCACACAAACAGACGGCGAAGTTAAGGTTTGGAAGTTCAAACCTTCTAAAGGCACATCGCTGTCGACATTTTTTTTTTTTTTTTTTGGTACATACACGTTTTCATCAATTAGTCATTCACTTTCACGAGTTTGTAATGACAGATATATGTAAAACCTGCTGTTTTCTATGAAAAAAAAAAACTTGAAGTATGAAAATAAAAACGGTTGGCAAAGAGGTAGAAAGTTGAGACAACCAAAATCGTCCTTTAACTCACTGCACCATTCGTATCCCCCGGCTTCATGTGTGGAGGGTCTGCAGGGGTGTGCAACGCTAAAAAAAACACTCTCATCGCACATTTCAATGCGCCTATAACGGATACTGTTTTGCTCTTTTGATCCAAAGGGAACCGCTAAAAGAGTCCAAATTTACCGGGAAGGAGTGATATATACGGTATATATATTATACACCTTACAGACAAAATCCAGTGTAAAAGTGTCTATTTTTCGGGGAAAACTCGACGAAACCGGCTCGAGACTGCCGTTTTAGCATATATTTCATTTGAATTGTTGGCGTTGCAGGAATTATTCAAGCCGCGATCAATTCGAATGTAACCAATATCGAATTTTAAACTTATTCCGTGGAAAAATGTGCTTGTTCATATGTTATTATAGTATAATCGAGGCGGGGCGGGGGCGGCAATTACCGCATTAACCCCCTTATTATTATGAAATGCTATTTTGTATGGCATCCGAATAACGGGCCGAGAGTAATCCATACATCTTCGTATTCGATTTTTAGTTCATAGACCGGCTAAAATTGTTCGGTTTGCAAAGTCCTATACCTACCCCGTAACTTTATCGTACCGCGGGCTCACACGGTCGAATAATATCTATAGTTTAAACGTGTCGAATATGATTTTAATTTATATTCTCAGGATTTTCAAATACGACAAGCCTTCAAACCCGTTTGACATTTGTTATTTTTTTTTTTGTATTATTTTATTGCGCGTTTACAAAATGCTAGCACAGGTATGTTCAGTGAAAATATCGTGTCAGGTTTCTTTTAATATACAAAGTGTGTGTTCACTGAATTTCACGTTTGATGATCGTTTTCATAATATATTGTACGCACAGGTACTGTAACGTTACGTATTTTAATACCGAAACGTTTAAATATATCCTGCAGATGACGGTTTTCACGATATTAAAGCGACACATTTCAAATCATACCGTTTTAAAAATGAACACGTTTATACGAAAAGTTTACCGTTCCCGTTTGTCAAAATATTTTGCAGATAATAATATTGCAGAAAACGTTATTAATTTTCGAACCATACCTATACACGCGTATCGAAATCATTTACACGCTATTACTCGTGGTTTTAACGAATTTAATCGAAAATTTAAACTTCAAACGGCTATAAAAAGAGAAAACCCCTTAACTTATACTAGACAAATGTTAAAAAATTGTCTGTTGTCGGTTTTATACGTACATATATAATACAGTGTGTGCTATACACCTGCACAATATATTATAAAGACTTTGGCTTTGTATATTCGCGTATTTATCAAACTGCTGCGTTATAATCAAAGGTCGAGAAACCCGATTTAATTAATTACACGGTATGTAAACATCGTAAACGCCCCGCGTCAGTATTTCGTCTCGTTACCAATCGTGGTTACCGAGGTATAGTTTTGTCGGTGACCTGCAATTCTCCGTGTTCATAATAATGCGAAATCCTTTACTGCCGTAGCAATAATAATTATTATTCAGCGAGCTAATTAATTGTTTGATTATAAATACAAATGTACCTACCGATACACGTTTGAATCTATTCGCCAATAAATTATCAAGTATATTTCCTAAACGGAATGCACGAAACACTGTTTTCATAATTAGTAAATTTCGGTTTTTCTCAGGTTTCCATTTTGTTTTTAATTTTTTCCTTAGGTGAAAGACACCCTACCCTCGACTTCAGTAGAGTCCCGTCACTAGAGCAGAATGTTTCCCCGCCTATTTTGTATTACACTACAACTATGCTTGGTATAATTCTAAATAGAAACTTATGTAATTTCGAGCATATTATAAACGGTAGAAGTAGGAGGTAAAATTCGAAACTCCCAAAAGGCACAACCTTAACACTAACGCTATTTTTATTAAAAAATTCAACCCCCCGACTTCATGAGGCAGTATGAAAAGATGTACAAACCTAAGCAATACACTTTTCACGTGTTATTAAATTCGTATTTGAATTTCAACCCAAATATTCACATAAAAACGACGGTGGCGAAAGGATTGAAAATTTAAACCCCCCCCCCAACTGGCATATCCTGGACCCACAATTCAATTGACATACGCAGTTTCGTCTTGTTCACTTCATTTTGGGGTGACGGGGTTGAATGTGGAATTGAAAATTCGTCAAAAACACGCGTTGTTGGCGCACAAATCAAACGAATTATATTTTTAGATTCAAACGCCGTAAAAAGCTCGTTATCGTAAGTGGTATATTAAATTAATAATCATTATGAATAGATGTGACCCACGATGTCGCGAGCAAACGACAATAGTTTCTGATGTTTCAAGATTGCATTGTGCTCAAAATCCAATCAACTTAACGTCGCGACGTTACGATACAAAGGTTTAATGAAATACTCAAAGGTCAGTATATACCTATATATTATATAGAATATAATATCCGTTTGTTTATTAACGTGATGACTGAGGCGTGCTTATACAATCGCGGTAGGTACCTAGATGCAACAAGAAAATATAATATAGAAGAGAGAAATACAATTTTTTTTCATATATATTTATAAACGTAAAATATTTATTCTTAGAGAATAATAGTGTGTACAGGTTATCATTAAAAACGACGAAAAAAATACCTACGTCAATTTACTCGGCCATGAAGGAAATATTTTTTTCATACGCGAATTATTGTCGTCCGAATATACTCTGAACAATATTGTACAATTGAAAAATAAATTTATCGGAATTATTAATTGTGACCGCGGTTATTATTGTAGTGATGACAATTGTATTGAACATTTCGTTATGCTCTCTCTGGTTTCGTATAATATGCGTCCACACTATTTCAAATATTTATTTTTTTTTTTCCTAACTGTTACTTTTATTAAAAAAAAAAAAAAAAAAAAAAACGATAACACCGAGTCGAACGCCTCTTGGGTATTTCTTAAACGACGATTTTTCGGTACTTACAATCATTATCTAGTTATTATTTTATTATTATACTAAAAATAACTTTATACCGTCATATTATATTACAGTGGCTTATGTCGAGTGGGCGTATATATTTCCGATTTCCTTTTTAGTTTACGATAGGAAATGTCAAAAACCGCACCGAACGTTCCTAAACAGTGTACACAATTATTTTTACACGAATATTGTACACTGTCGAGAAAACCAAATGCAATATAATCAACCTAGACTATAAAATGTTTACTTATTCGTTTCGAATTGAAATAATACTTATATTAATATATTAAGGACGCCCTCGATCGGAGGCGTTACCGGGATTTTTTATTAGGGGGATTTGAAAATGTATTGAAAAGTGAGCCGTGGGACCTAAGCTCTTACGCTCTCTTTTTATATACAAACCACATATATTAAATTATCACATATCATATTATGTTCCACTATCAGCATCATTTCTACCGCTGCGACAATTTTCATCAGGCTGCTGAGGCAATTTACTTTTGTCTAAATCACCTACACCATCAACTTTTATAGCTTTATACTCTCTATACTAGTACTTACAGTGGGAGGCACACACTTATTTTCAGAGAAATAATTTAATACAAGTACTTGAATTAGTTGAATTATTTCGTTTTATTTTGATCGAATATACGTCCTCAATACACTGTAGTTACATATTGCAAAATGTCAAATTAACTCATTAACAGTTATCACTAACTAAATTGCTCACTAAAAACAACAACAACAGAAAAACCGGGAGAATAAATTAACACTTGCGTCATTGTTCGGTGGTAGTATAATGAGATTAATACATTGTTTATATCAATTATAATATAAAAACACAGCTGATTATGAAACCAGAACCACGATAGTGATATCAATCTGTAACCGAAGACATATAAAATACAAACACGGTCTGTAACCGTGCGCGTAATCTGTATACGAATATTGTGTATAATGATAACGAGTCGAAATACCGTTAGTTGACAACAATTATCAATTTGATTATAATCACTAAATATAAATTAAACAGGAAACTCTATAATACCAAAAAAAAAAAAAAAAAAGGCCATGGGGGAACCCATCCGCCATATCCCTCCCCTCGCGAGAACGCCCATGTCCACGAGCCATGAAAAAAAAAACGGTTAAATTATTGAATCTGTTTTTATCGTAACCCCCGCTATTCGGGGGGGGGGGAAATTATCACTAGGCGCTCTTTCACTGTCTGATTAATCCCTTACTGCCTGCAGTGTCGCCACGGTATAGACTTGTGTTATTACTTTCTACGGTTCGGGTTAAAAATTAAAGTTCTGACCACTAATAGTGTAGCGTTTCTAGCTTTTACACCCGTATAGTGCCAGCTGTTTCGGATAATCAATTCTTACGGTCGCGGGGACGTAACCGAACGCCGGTGTAAGTATAACGGCGTAACGCTTGTGTAAGTATACACGAATCGATACAAACATATTTTGAAGTTTAAAACGGAAGTATCAAAAGTACACCAATGTCCGACCATGCGATTTGGTCGCATTTCTAGTGGATATTATCCGATTATAATACGATGTCATTCGGTACTGTTTTAAACGCGTGTCAAGCGCTGTACAACATTTGTGTGCGAATTTTGACAGCTGGTTTTCAATTACCCGGCGTAGACGTCTGCTGCAGTATGTAAATCGTTAACCTATTCGTACAATAATATAACCGGAGTCGACTGACGTCGCGTGATGTGAACGTGATATTCTCTAAATAAATTTATTATTAATCGTTAGTTTAACAAACACATTCACGTGAAATCGCGGTGTTTTCCGAATTCCGATATACTATCCGGTACACAGCTGGTATCTATGCATATTCGAAAAGGAAATAAAATAACACAAGAATCAAGTAATACAATGACACCAATTGAAAAAAAAAACAAAAAAAAAAACCCACCAGATCGAAAAACACTGTTGCGATTATACAACGACCGCGAAAACAGCACCGAGCCCGAAAATACTAATTATATTTATACCGGTGATGAAGTCGATTTCATTAAATTATAAAATAAAATCTTTATCCGCAGCATTTACCGAAACGATTAAAAACATTGTTGAAAAAAAAAAAAATAAATACATTTTGAATAATGATTTTCCGGCTATAGTAACTCAACACAAAGGTTTCCCCTTGTTATTCGTTTTAATATACGGTGCTCGAAATAATAATAAAAAAAAAAAAAAAAAAAAAAACAGTTAAATAGGTTGAATAATGGTATGTTGATGCGATTCGAAAATCGAAATATCCTGCAGGTAGTGACGGATTCACTCCTAAACACGAGGATGAAAAAAATGGGGGCAATGTAACATTTTGGAACAAACAATATGATTCCACAAAGATTTTGCATATACCATTTCACGTGAAAAAAAAAAAACAGTTTATGTCACGATGAAATTGACGGTGACATAAAATTCTGAAGAATCACTATAGTCAAGGTACCATAAATGAGAATGTAAGATAACGGCAAAGTATAAGGAAAATATGAATAATATACTAAAAGCTGTATGTATCTCTCGGAAATTTGTGACGTCGTACTCGAGCGATTAAAAAACATTGTCGGGCACCATTCAAATTCCAGCATTTTTACTCGAAATTAATCTTTTTTTAAAATAAAAATTCATTCCGTTTCCGTACAATAAAGCACTGTAGGATATTTCGGGCATTGGATTACTCGTCCGAGAGTATTTCCGCCACCGAGACTTCTCTCCAATTCACTTGATCCTGAACTACATTAAGTCTCCACTTTCATACCTCCATTCCACCGAGGTCCTGTTCCACAATATCCGTCCATCTTTTCCTAGACCGATTTCGAAATCCTTTGATTTCCAATTCGGTTTTTTGCTCCACGTGTATCAACCGTGATCTTTATTCGCGTCGCGTGCCCAAAAGCCGTGGAACAGTATACGCTAGTATAAAGCTATCGTATTATAATTTATGACTGACCGATTTTTTTTTTTTTTTTGTAAACAAAAAATATTTTTCTTTATGAAAATTTCCTCGTTCATTTCGCGTTATCGTAAATTGTTCGGCATTATACGTCCTCCATATTCTATTTCTCCGTAAGATGTTGAAGAAAAAAAAAAAAAAATCATAAGGGGTAAAGCGTCTGTATAGTTGATTACGTTCAAATATTGACATAACCGAAAACTTATACACGACGATATTATATTATAGGAACGGATCGATACAGGAAAACGAGTTTTGTAGAAAAAAATGTTTGATGCAAACTAATGATAGCCGTCGTCAAACAACGGTGGGCGGTGAACCGTAGGTATATATTTGTATATGTGTGTTTAGCCGGTTGTTCGGCTCCCGCGTCTTTTATCTGATTGTGACAAAAAACATATTATGTATATATATATATATATGTGTGTGTATATTTTTTTTTTTTTTTTTTTTTTTTTTCGTTGTTGTTGTTGTTGTTAGATCGAAAGCATACATCGTTATCGCCGTTTAGTCCGGCATTATAGAGAATTATTGTACCTGCGTACACATTTATTACAGTTGACGTTTTATACCTCCTCAATAATACCGTTCGGAAATCATATTATTCACGCGATTCTCGATTATCATTATTATCATCGTTGCTATAATGTTTATAGCCGCACACGGATTCAATAGGTACCTGTATGCAACAATAACATAATACGATCACAATAACACCTTCACGTTTTTTATTATTATTATTATTATTATTATTATTTTTTTGTTTTTTTCCCATTCGAGACAATCGTTGTTTATGCGTTTGAGTGAGTGTAATTGACAATTACATATAAATTACCCGCACACTGTTGTGTTCAAACGACTGCAATAATAATAAGTAAGTAATAGTAAGTGCCATTATATAATCACTATAATGCAAATTTAAAATATAATAAAGTATTACAATACGTTTTAAATTTTGATTCGAATCTCGGACCATTATTATTATTATTATTATTATTATTGCGTAGTTGTTGTATCGAAAACGCGAGTATAAAACGATAAATCTACGCGCGTTTATATTGTCTTTTTATAATATACGTACACAGAAATAATAATAATATACGCGTTTTATTATTTACATTATGATGTATTTCTTCAGTTGAATTTTGTGACTAAAAACGTGTCGGTTTGTTAAAGAGTCAGCAAATTGTGGCCGGGCCACCCTGTAGCACGTTATAATAACAAATCACCGAAATTTCGTTTCGTTCGATCAAATGAACATTGCATAAAAAAAAAAAAAAAAAAAAAAAAAAACACTATAACAATAATATCGAAACGTTCATTTAAAAACCGGTTCGCTGCGCTATCGTGATAGAGTTACTACAGTTATACCGTGATAGTTATTTTCGGGACGGTACACGATAGTTTACTACCGTAAAACGCAGAGTCCGCGCGATAACAATGAGAGACGCGATGATAGTGTTGAGTTCGTTAGTAAATTCGGACAATAATATGCCGCGCCACCGTAATGAAATGGTATGCGACAGTATGTGTCCTCACTATACCGTCACTGTGATAGTTAATTCCACTCTCGTGGCAGTAGCTTTGAACGGCCGCATACGCACGACGGTTCAATAATACAGTTACTACACCATCTGTTCGCGCACGCCGATATAGCCGACAATGCAGTTATTATCACCGCGAGGACCGGGGCTAGATAATATAACGCAATCGTAATTGATAAACTAATTTGGAACATTTTTGTCAGCTCGTTCGTCATTATTATTGCAATAGGTGATAGGCGATAGGCAATCGGCCATCGAATCAAAAACTATTTCTAATATATGCCCGAAAACGGGCCATGAACGGAAAAACAGCGGAAAAGTCGAATTGTAAACGTTTCGTTTTCGAAGTATATACGCTATCAGCT
>CABPRJ010002375.1:1591779-1644582 GCA_902439185.1 Cinara cedri
TTTTGTCAGCTCGTTCGTCATTATTATTGCAATAGGTGATAGGCGATAGGCAATCGGCCATCGAATCAAAAACTATTTCTAATATATGCCCGAAAACGGGCCATGAACGGAAAAACAGCGGAAAAGTCGAATTGTAAACGTTTCGTTTTCGAAGTATATACGCTATCAGCTGTATAACGTTAAATTAAATACGAGTTGCATTACACGCTTAGTGCGATGAAAGAATAATACACATTAATGCGTCCCGTAAATATCTGTCCGTTTTTCCCCGATTATTATGAAAACTGTGATGTTATAGGTATGCCAAATAAAATTGAAACGTTTATTACAAAATTACATTTATTGCAAAATTTTTGTCCGCCATTTTTCATTTTGTATTATTTATACGGTACCGCGCGGTAAACATAAGACCTGCACGCGCACACCAATGATTCAGTGGCAGCGAACAAAAATCGTCACGCTCAGAATCTAAAAAAATGTTTAAAATACAAACACGTTGGACGGTAATCCGGAAATCGTTTTTCTCTCAACAATAATCGTTTGTGTTACGGTTTATTGAATTTTCATATTTTTTTTTCTCTCTTTCTCTCTCTCTCTCTCTCTCGCTCTCTTTCTCTGTGTCTGCGTGATTGGTGTATAATTTATTAGAGCCCACGGAGTGGGAGACGTCTCGCAAGAAATCTTCACTATTTGTTATTTATATATATATATATATATATAATATTTTATCTACAAGAATCGATGGACCATTGCGAGCTCACCACATGTTTCGATACGGTTTTGGAATAGACAATATTCTCGTTCTCCGTCATTTGTTCCGAGCACGTATAAGACTATGCACTTGCAGGGTTTAAACAATGTCCCAAAAAGTCGATTAATCAAGCACACCAGTGTAGTCGGTGAGCGCATACAATATAAACGCAATAAGATCTGTTCCCTTTTAACGGTTTACGATATTAAATGTACTCACGTATAGATTTTGGAGCGAATTGAACCGCAGTTCATACTGTATATATACATAAATATATCTAAACGAATTGAACGACTTGAACTGTCAATATTGTAATACGGTTTGTAGATATGTAGGACATGTCTCTGCGAAAATTGACGTATTAGAGTAATATTTTATTAAGTATTATATGCTTACACGGCTGATGGATGTTGAGTAGGCTGCAGGAAAAAAAAAAAAAAAGTAGTATAGAGGAATATATTTTTGAGAGACCGCAGATTTAAAACCTAAAATAACATAAAAAAAAAAAATAGACACTTCTATATATATAGTCGTGATTTACGACTATGAATTAAATAATAACCGTTTTGTCGTAGATTTCTATATAAAAACCTATTTCAAAATGCGTTTTTTTTTTTTTCGTTAGCGAAACGTTCAAGGCGTTACCTTCGGTTGTCCGTTTAGTGTCCGCGCAATACGCGTGTACGGCGTATCTACATTCAAACTCTAAAAATATACGGACAATGAATAATAGCCGTACGCACACGTTTGGTAACGCCCCGTCGTCGGTGGATCGGAGAGAAACAGACAAAAAAAAAAAAAAAAAAAAAAAAAAAAAAATATAGAAAAATCACGTCCGTCGGCTTATGAGAGAAGACCGCGCAAAGCCCGCGGACGCTGCATACGTACAGACGCATTTCTCGTTTGTCAAACTTGTGCGACCGGATTAAATACAATGTTGTACGCCCACACGCGCACGACCCATTGTCCAGGTTTCGATAAACCGGCGATTTTTTTATCGGCGAGTGTTTCGCGCGTTAGAAAAACGCGATTGTGCCAATACGAGTTTTGCGGTTTCCGCAAACCGCAGCGTTGACCCGCGCGTTTACAATAATAACGGTCGCAGTGGTGATTTTCGAAAGAAAATTTAATAAAAAAAAAAAAAATCATACACCACGCGGTACACGGACGGGAAACGAAACGACGTTGCCCGTGCGGCGCGGCGACGCGGACCTATTGTATCGATTTGACGTTTGTTTGAAATAACTTTTTTTTAGGAGGTCTCAAGACGACCGATTGTGTAACCGAGATCGAGATTGACGGGCGCGCGCGAGTTGTTACCGCGCGTACACGGACTTTGCCACATTCTCGGCGGGCTTTTATCGCCGTCTGTATCGTACGGTGTCGCGCCGCTCCGTTGTTTCAGTCATCCGAAGTTTGAATTTCGCGGGTTCGGTACGATATGTTTTGTCTTGTCGACGCGGGCGCGCGCGCGAATAAAATACGTTACAGCTGATCCGTGTCGATGCGCGGTCGTCTATCGCTGTTCCCGCGTAACGCGTATTGGAGTTCACGCCGAAACATCCGCCGCCGGCAGCCGTCTTCTCCGTACGGTTTTTCGAAAATCCCCTCCTCCTCCCACCCACCACCCCCCGGACACAATGCGCCGAGTATCGATTTTTTTTTTTTTTTTTAAAAGACGGCCGGAAACTCGCGACACACGCCGTAGCGCACGGACTGCCGCCAGACACGAGCCACACGCGGAATACTCTGCTCGCGATACTCTGCTCGGGATCGTTTTCCCGTTACACGGTTTATCGTCGAGCATACGAATCGCATTATGCCCGCTCTATATTTTAATGCCCGTCTCCTCGAACGTAGCCCACGTAAAACGGCTGCAAGCCCGCCGTCGTAGCACCGGCCTTTTTCCCTCGCGGTTACAATTGCATACGACGAATAATATTCTTAATTCGTCGTCCGGTTTGCACGAACTCGAAGAGTGTGAATTCGCGACCGTCCGTTTTGTCGTCGTGACATTCGCACGCGCGCACAGTTACAAGTGACGTTCCGAAGTCCATTCGAAAACAATTTTCGCCCGGAACCCAGAGTTCTATTGTGGAGCCGCTTGGAACTGCTATTAAAACGACGTTACTGCGACGCCGTGAACAATATTTGTACAGCGCAACTTTATAAGTACTCGCACGCGATATTTTTTAATTGTGGGCCATAAAAATATTATACGGCTCAATACGCCGTTATTTCACTATGATAATATTATGGTTTCGGGACGTACACCGCGAACCGTATGCGAATATCGCACGTTCGTCGCGTATTTAACACAATGCGACGGTTTAAAATATTACGTTTTATTACCGGCGACGACTACGTTACACTCTGGCAAAAATAACGTTTTTTTTTTTTTTTCTCTCATTATATTATTTCGCTATATCTCCTTTGTTTAAGTGCAATCGCCTCAAACGGTACGTAATACGCGTTTTATTATTATTATAATTGTAAAAAAAAAAAAAAAATGCGGCGAAGAACGCGGTTTTACGATCAGAATGCATTATGCTCGTGCACTATGTTATGTGAACAGAAACAAAAAAACAAAACAAACGGGACAATATTTTAGAGCGATTCGAACGCTGAAACGCCGGAGGCACTACGACTGTATACTATAAGTTATACAGTTGCATATTATGTGATGTGGAATGGAGTGTTTTAGAATAATTTCTGCGACAATTCGAGACGTTTTTACGACGATTTTGTATTATTCCATCGCTTCAGTTTTAAACGTTTTTAAAAATTATCAAAAGAGAAAAAAAAAAAGAGCTGATAATGGGGATGGACGCGACCACTGGTGTAGATGAGAAGTTGGGAAGATAAAATACATAAGGTTATTTCATTTATATGATAACGATAAACCGTTGCTTGACGAAAGACGATTCTGAGCGCAGTTCGATAATACATAATTTGAAATGCCGTATTTTGTTTGTTGCGATTTTCGTTTAAATTTTATTTCAAAACGCTTATTAAAAAAATAAGAAGTGAATTTGTAAATTTGACTACGTATAAATAGGTCCAATATAAGTATTATTGCAAAGTTTCAAGTCTTTGGGTGTATTTATAACCGAATAACAGCAAAAAACTCCCAAAAAATAAAATTCCTTCAAAGCCCAAAAGTTTTTGGCGGTGATACCGTAAAAAAGGAAATCGAAAAGGCAACAAGAAAGATATTTTGTGATTTTTTTGATTAAATCATTTTGTCTGGTAGGAAACGTCGTCCGTGTTTTTTTAAAATAATGAAATCGTGGAATTGTACGTTTTTCTATGTTTTTTCTCACTTAAGTGCTTTTATTTGAAAAATAGCGTCCAAAATCAAAAAAAAAAAACCTTCTTACATTATCATAGAGATAAAATTTCCTTTCTGAAAATAAGCTACACCTTGATACATCGGAATAAGATCTCTGGTAGAAAAATTTGCATAACTAATCGAGGGGTATTTTGCGATTAAAACAGTCCAAGGGAGCGACGGCTTGGATTACTAGGTACACCCAAAATGCATTTGTTTCCTTCCTTGTTTAGGTAAAAGGGAAAAAAATGCAAACGTTTTTTTTTCGAAACACTG
Organism: Cinara cedri; assembly: GCA_902439185.1. NCBI lineage: Eukaryota > Metazoa > Arthropoda > Insecta > Hemiptera > Aphididae > Cinara > Cinara cedri. The sequence continues at coordinate 1,596,138 of CABPRJ010002375.1, forward strand.
ATTTGAACTCGGAACCCATTGGATGATAATAGGCATAAACAACAATTAAATCACGACAAATGTGCTTTAAGATGGACAATATAGTTAATTAATATCACATATAATTTCTGCATACTATCAGAGCTTCAAAAAGCTATAATTTTGAAACTTAGTCAGTCCGCTTAATTCTGACTTCACCATCGTTCTTAAATCGGCAATATACAAATGTTAAAAAAAAAAAAAAAAAAATTAAGAAATTGGATTTGTTTCACATAATTTTTTACTCAAACAATTTTCGTCAACATTTGATATTAGAATACCCTTATAAAAAAAATACTATAGTAAACTCAATTTTTTTTTTTGTCTACAAAATTAGACACTTAATGAACCTCTTGTTAAATTTTAAAGCAATTCTTTTCAAATCTAACAATTTACAGAGTACCTACTAAATAGATATTAAGTACAAAACTCTCAAAATTAAAATGTCTATATTAATACCTCGAAAATGGCTCAAATTTTTTGAAAATCTTACCACGACTATAAAAGGCAAATATAAGTTTTCTGTCTAGATTTTAAGCCCATAGAATCGATACGAATATTTTTAACTCAATTTCAACTAAAATATTAACATTTTTGTAAAAAGCCTAAATATGGCTCAAATGTTTTGAATATTTTACCACGTCTATTCCTTTTCTAAAAAAAGAAAATATAAGTGTTTTGTTCAAATTTCAGGTCTCTAAGAATTTTTTTAGATGAATGACAAAAAAATAAAAAAAATTAAAAAGTAATGTTTTCATTATTTTCGTAAATTTCCCGTTTTTCTTATGTTTTATCCTGGTTTTTTCCAAATATTATGAAAACCGCGTTCGGAAATTACAACAAATTGACCTTCTAAAAGTACCATCTGGATAACATTCTTTTTCAAAAATGGAGCAGCACGTATATATTTGAGCAAGATTTCTGGTAGAATTTTTGTACACAGAGTAAAAAAAGATAGAAAAAACATCTTAGTAAAACCAATACATTCTTCGCTACACTCAAATCTGAAATACGAAAGTCAAAAATAATCATGCAGACATGAATTATTAATTAAACACTTACCAAATAAGCACTTTCCTGATAAGGTCAAATACTCAAAATACTCTAGCGGTTTATTAATGTAATTTTAATTATAGATATAGATTTTTTAGATTTTTTTTTTTTGGTTTTGTGCGTCAATACAAATTTTGGAATTTTTTTTTTATCAGCGTTTTAATTAAAATGTACGATAAACACGAACTATTTTTAATTATTTGTTAGTTACAAATATTAATGAATTTAAAAATGTATTAAAAATTTAAATTCATCAAATTTACTGGAACTTTGCTAGAAATCGTTCCCATAATACAGATATACGATTCAGGATAAATGGACATAGCTGTTTGAACGTATGGACGTAGTTAGACGTCAAAGAAAAAAGAAAACAAATGGTTATAATAATAAAATAATCAAATACAAATTTTAGGAAAAAAAATTAAAATATTATATCAAAAAAATGCTATCTATTTATTACGATACGTTAGAAAATGATTTTAAAAAAAAAAATAAGTTTATTATAATTAAAAATGAAGTATAAACGGTTGTAAAAACTAAAAGGTACGGCCTATACTACGTAATGAATAACAATAAACGATACTTACGAGGTATCTAGAAGAAGACGATAAGATTAATTATATTATGAAGGTAACATCGGTGTTATAATTAATAAATAAACTGGAAATAAAATGGAATTTTTACGCGGAAATTGATATTGATTTTTTTATTTTTAAAATATTTTACTTGTTTAATATTACGTATATCATTTTTTAATTACAACGTTTTTAACTTTTTTACATTTTTTTTTTTTTTTTTTTTGAAACATTTTTTTGACGTCCAACCGTCCCGACGTCCGAACTATTCGGCGGATATAACATATAAATAAAACGAACACTACATCATACCTACTATAATCTACAAGCCCATCTCATTCAAGTACCCAACTACCCACCCGGAACAGTGGAACAGTACTCTCAAACAGTATCCTGTTTTTTTTAATATTCCAAAACAATTTTTCAATTAACAGTCGGCGCTTGCACCCGGTTCGAGTACAACGACGTCAGCAATTTCAATATTGCATACCGCGCTGTTAAAACAGTACATTAATGTAATATAATAATCATATTATTCGTTTTAAGACGTACGATTTCCGATAGTTTATTTCGAGAACGATAACGAGCACGTTGCATTGACACGTCGATAAAAGTTTATGTGGAACACATAACGAGCAGTTATTACATAAAGTGCTATGGACAATCGGAGAATTTCGATTAAATAATAATAATAATAATACGTTCTGTTAAGTGTGAAATTATCGGCTACTGTTGCGAGCTATTTCGTTATTTAACGCTTCTGACAAGATATCATAATTGCGGGTTGACATTTTCGACGGTGCCGAGCTGCTGGTAGAAATACGTCATCGTGACAATATGTAAATACACGTCATAAATATTCACCGCTTTCAGATATTACGCAAAACAATTCATATTTAGTTTGCGAATACGCAAATATCTCTGGTTTAATCGAATATTGCGTACGTACGGTACAATCAAACGTACGTAAACCGGCGTGTTGAAATTAGTTCTCCAATGCGTTAAATTTATAATCAAAATTTCTTGTTAAAGTGATACGAACACCGTCAGAAGAACAATATCATTACACGCGTTGTGTTGCAGTGTAATGCATCACTCGAGAGAATCGATTAGAAATCAACAATAATAGAATGCGGTTCACACTATGTCATTGTGTCGCGCATAAATGTTCCAATTTCCACATAATGTACAGTGTGCTCGACGATGTCCGGGTTTTGATGAGCTCATTTTCAAAACGAAAAAGATGCGAAAATCCACCGTCAACCAAAACAATAACCCGTACATTATCTTGTTTTATATTATGAGCATAGTGACGAATGCAATATTGGTTTTATTATAATGTAGTTTTTTTTTTTTTGTATCTCTAAACAACTTACCAGAAATGTTGCTCCGATCGAAAACATCATAGAAACTTTCTTGTAGCAAATTCGATCTTTTTTTATGCATAACAGCAGTGCTAGTGCTATATTTTGTGAGGCCATAGACAACGATTTAGTAATAACTAATGTTTTTACAAAATACTTTACTAGGGGACCAATTGGAATCAAAACAAGCTCGGAGCTCATACTGGATACATGTCCCGTATGTTTTCTGACACCTTATTTCACTTCATTTTACGTTTTTAGATATCAGCAGAGAGTGATCCGTATCACAATCCGCTTCTTTGTTACTCCCCATGTTTGTAATACAAGACCAAAATTTATTTTTGATTATTGCGAGATCAATCTGGTTCAGCGTTTTTCTATCCTGTGATTTTAATGTAACTTTATGAATATTTTTGTGGAAGAACGTTGTACTTCCGACCACCATATTATTTTATACTGTAAATGAGATAAGTCATAATTCATTTCTATTGTGTGTGGCTTTCTACATTTCCCTTCCACATTTGGCATTTAGGTCACCCAAAAACAACTTGATGACATTTCCTATAAGTCTATTATATGCTTTAGACAATCCATTATAAAACTAATCCTTTACTTTATCTTCAGTCGTTTCAGTTGAGGCAAGCGCACACACTCACACTGTGTTAAGCGGTTTCGAAATACTTCTTAAGATAGTCATTTTCTTTGATATCGGATTAAAATCCTTGATATATGGTTCTATATTTTCGTGTACTACAAAGTCACTTCCAAAATTATTTTTATCTGCTAATCCTGAGAAATATATAACATAATGGCCAATCTTCATTTATCCTATCCATGCGCATCTAATCCTTCGCAGGGTCACTACATTGGTACTATATGCCTCTACCAGGGTTTGGCCTTCTCACTAATTCTAAAAAGACTCGTTATTTTTTATGTTGCAATCATTAACTTCGATGACCTATTTCCGTGTCTAATATATAATCCATGTATTCGTGTCCAAGACTCGGTTTGTGGCGAAACCATAACAAACGGTTTTTTCCGAGGTAGGGTTGATTGTTAGCCCTACACTCAACTCTCAACCTGGATAACCAAATCACTCCAATCAGTTAAGATTAAGGGGATATGGCTATCATAGTTCCCGTTCGCTATGGTGAGTAACGGGTGAGGGGGACGCCACTTTTCCTGCGCATATTTTTTCGCTTCGTACGGAAATAAATTTAATTACTCAATATAATATCCTCCCTTTTAACTTCGTTCTTAAAAACAGTGGTATACCCATAACTGATATCAGTATTTCTTCTTATTTTTTAGGACGGAGGTGTGGGTTTTCTTAAAAAGTGACACCCTAGTAATCATACCTGGTATTCCTTGGCAATGGTGGTAATTGAATATACGTTTCTATTAAATAGGTTGATGAAAAGAAAGAGTAATAAAAGTAAGTAAAAATTGCACTAAAAAAAAAAAAAAATCAATTTTGAGAACTTTTTGTGACGCATAACATTAAATTTTGGATAGCTAACACTTAACGCTATAACGTCTGGAAAAAAAAAATATCTCAAAATGTTCGTAGATAACGGATGGCGCGTGATTATATCGAAAGAATTTACTGATATTTCGCTACACTCGTGCGAATAAATCGGAAACGCCTACGCACTACAGTGTGTATACAAAAAATGTATTTAAACACTAAATAAACTTTTAGAACTTACATAATGAATATTTCGATTTGAATTTTCAAATAATTATGTAAGGAATAATACTGCACGGTGTAGGTGTATAAAAAATAAACGTGGCGTGTAACATTTAAAAATATGTATACGATGGGTGTGTTGGTGACCCGGTAATTAAAATCAACCTACATTATTGAAAAAAAAAAAAAAAAAAAAAACAAATAAATAAAAATGACTTACTTTATAATATTACTGTTATAGGAAATACTATTTTAAAAACGCTACCGTTCATTGCGCAGAGACGGACTACGCGCGTACTTATAAATTCAATCCACGGACCGCTATAAAATGTAATAATATAATAAAATAGATAATTGCACAATATAATATTATAGTTATATCAAAGAGAGAAATAATACACGCAGTCAGAAATTCTGTACGTGCATTTCGACGAGTGAAATATTGGCGTTTTATACGCGCACCAGTCGAATACAATTTGGATTCTGAGTACGACACAAAAGCTATTCGTTTTATAAAGATGTGTTTATTTTTCTCGGAAAACTACTCGTATTTTACGGTTAGTAAAAATGCTTTCATATCGTATATCTGAAAAGAAGGGAATTTTTCGCCAGACGGTGGTTTATTTCAACAGTTTTTCAACGTTTCGCAATAATACCTACTTGTTGAAAATATCGTTTGCTTTTTTTTAAACGCTCTAATTAGCTGGTTAAATGCTCCGAATTTGTTCACGCAGTACGTCAAAAGACGCGGAATTTTCGCCCGGTGGTAACTACTTTATTTGAAACATTTATTGAAATTGTCAGCTGTTAATCCTCTGTATCGTTCATTTTTTGTTCTTTGCCATTCCCATGTTGTTTTTCGGGATTGCTTTGGACACACGGGGGAAAAAAGTACTTAAATCGGGTCTAAAATAAACGGACCAAAGTAAACGACGACAATCGAACGCCTGCGTTACCACTTTTGTCGATTTGATTCTGATCAGTTTGTTATCACTCTAAAATTTACCAATATTCTCTGATAGTCCTCAATTGGAATCGTTTCATCACGTTCACGATATTTGTAAAAACACGCAAGCGAAAAAAATTATTATTGTGTTCAAACCTTCTTTTTAAGCTATGTGGATGCATTATCGCATTCCTTTTTTTTCCCCATAGTCGTTAAGGGTATAGTCAAAACACGTCATCCGCTGCACTTACTAAGACTTCAGGTGTGCGTGATACTGAATCTAGAGGGCATATTAGGATAATTTGTTTCGTTTTTTCACTTGCACAGTGACAGTGTGCAGTTTCTGCATTTTAACCGAATGTATGCAGATTTTTTCTTGATCGGGCAACGCCTACTCTTAATCTATTAAGTGTTTTCTTCGATATTTCAGTTTTTGTGATATCTGGGAGAATGTTTTTCCATCGGTTTTATTTTCAAGTGGTTAGTTTTATTAAATTGTTCAGTGCTATTCTCCTTCGATATCGTTAGTACTCAAAGACTGTTTTGAGCTTCGCAGTTGATTGCGGACCTAATTTCCACATCCGACTTAATAATATCAACGATAAGTGTCCAAACTGGATTTGAACAAATTCGCTTGATTATCCGCTGCTCGGTCGAAGGCGACAGAAAGCACATTCGTCGGCGTACGTCTGGTTGTGCTGACCATACTTGAACCAACGCCACATAATCATTTATTTTATTCTACTCAGAATTGTTTTTTTCGTTAGAGAATAGTATACACGTAAACTAAATTATACACCGTATGTAATAAATCTTCCCGACGATCCGCTTCTTACAAGAGTGTGTGAGCAGTATCGACTTTTTTATATTTATGTACTCACGGACCTTAAAAATAATATTTTTATTGAACGAAAGTAACCGTAGCAATAATATTTTTACTATTATACTTGTGACATTAAAATATAAATAATAAGTACGTATACAACAGCAGTCGGTCGGACGGGGGTTTTTTTTTTTTTTTTTATGACAATATTGAAGTTTTTTCAATCGTAAAGAAAAAACACAATTATTATCAAAAAGCGAACGGGAAAATATCAACAAGAAAATATTATATGATTTTTCGGGTTATATATTTGAAAGGAAAAAAAAAAAATTGTATACTTCATATATTTTTGTCTACTTAGCCGGGCGCGTCCGGTGGCCGGATTATTTGCGGTTTTTCAGAAAACGATTTACGTTATTATAGAAATGCGCATAAATTAAAAGTAAACAATAAATAAATGACGATAGTATTCTTATGAAAAAAAAAAAAAAAAAAAAAAAAAAAAAAAAAAAACAATAATAAAGGTTATTACAATAATATTATACAAAAAAAATACGAAGAGTATTTTCGTTATTATTATTATTATTATTACTATCGATTTATTTTTTTCGTGTACCGCCAAAGACGTTATTATAATAATAATAATAATAATAATAATAATCATTTGTTATTACGATGGAAATTATTATTTAAAAAGAGACCTAACGAATATTTTCGACGGGTGCCGCGGCGGCGGCGGCGTCTTTCGCCGGGCAGCAGCGGTGGCTGATCGGCCCGCGGAAAAAACATTTCCCCGGTGTGTGCAACAATATTTTCGCTCGGAAAATACCGGACTTTCTCGGTACGCATTCGGCCGAAATCGCGCGCACGCATTACACGGTACAACCGTAGGCGGGCAAATATGGCGCACACCGCAACGGACCGCTAACGGTCCGTTAACCGTGCTTGTACACCATTGACCGACGACAGAAACTTTTGCATACATTTCCGATTCTGTTGCTTTCGCAGTTTACAAGCGTCGCTCAAGCTGATGCACGCCACTTTTGAGCATTTAAGGAATTTTCGGTAGTCGTTATTTGACCGTAATTCGGTTATATGAGTACGCGTACAGACTTGAAACTCGATAATCGTACTTATATTATATTGGACATACTCAGACGTGGTCGAATTTCCGAAATCGTCGGACGATATTTTTTGTTTTTAATAAACGTTTTTAAATCAATTTTCAACGAAAATCGCAAAAAAAAATAAAAAAATTACAGCACTTCGAATTATGCATTACCGAACTGCGCTCGAAATCGTCTTTCGTCAAGCAATGGTTTATCGTTGCTTACAGATATCAATGAAATAACCTTATGTATCCTACCATCCCTACTTTCCACCTAAAACAGTAACCGCTCCCGGCCACAGCTATATCGGTTCTTTTTTTTTTAACTATACTTAAGTTGAAAGTTATCGAAAAAAAAAAAAAAAAAAAAAACGTATACCTATAACTTAATATTTGACTTTATCACTATTTATTTACTGTCCAACTTTGTAGGTACGTACCTGCCTACGGTGTTTTTTTTTTTTTTCAATCTCCCGCTGCGCGGATTGATTATCATTATAAAAAATGTGTTGTCCATTCAATCGGTTTCTTTATGTGCGCGTCGCCGCGGCTGCCGATATTATATTTTATCGTTTTTATATACGTTTGTACACTCGGACGTGCCGTAACCTGCGCTCGAGTGATTTTTTTTTATTGATTTTTTTCGTGTGCATTTCTCTTTACCGCTGCCTTCAAAGTCGCGGCACGGACGTTAGGTGTACTATTATTATTCTCGATTACATAGGAGTCGTATTTTTATTTATTATAGAGTGCCTACGTTTTTTCGACACGCGATTTTTTCACATGTCAAATATGGGTAAGGTTAAATGTATAATAATGCATAGGCAGGTACTTGAATAGGAGATTTAATTAAGAGATAATTTTTATTTGGGCGCCGATCACAGTTTTAATTATGCAATTCGTTTCAAATCGATTCGATATTCTCGATAATTTGTCTTAATAATATTAGAAGAGTGCTGACCTGTATCTGCGGTACGGTATTAACAATGAGTGGAATTTACACGAATTTACAACGTCGGAAATGTATGGAAAACTAAATGTCGTCCTCGCGAAAACTAATAATATTCGTACATTTTAATTTTTATACGACGGAAAACTCATTGTTTACCACCGACGAGTACTTACACATTGTAGTCAAACAAACGTGATTAATAACTAATATTTTTTTACTGTGAAATTGCAAGCAGATGTATAGAATAATTTTTAATTTTTTTTTTCTTTTTAACCGTCATAATAAATTCTATTCATTTACACAATATTATAATAACATAATTTTTACGAAAATAATAATAACGTATGGAAAACACGTGATACATTTTTTTTAAATACATAAAACAAACATACATACTATACAATACGATGGAACGCGAAAATTCGAATATTATTTTTTTTCAATATAAAATTCATTGCATTTCAATGTATACGTATATGAACGAGATAACGCACTTTCAATTACCATAATGTGCTCGCAGCTATTGTATACGTTTTTTTATACAGACGTCATAATATTTTTGTGTCGAAATATGTGGAAAAAAAGAGTAGGTTAAAATTTTATTTTTTTTAACTTAATACTTTGTGTATTATATGCACCGGGCAAAAAAGTATTAGCTGATTTTTTTTTTCCGGTATTTTATAAAACGTTTTACCTGAAATTAATCGTATTATTTTTATAATACGCCATTTATAATAGTAATACGATTGATAAATCATTTTTTTTTATTTTTTTTTTTTTATCTTTGCTATCCAACTCGCAGTTTATACAGTATTATACAATATATTGTATTATATTGCAACTAATTATACACAGTCACGCAGAATGATTCGTTTATCACGGACTTGTAACGATTCTAATACATTATCATTGGTCGCAGGAAAATGGACACAAATATAGTTTTTAATACGAGTAAATTAATTGTTGAAAACACATTCAATCTATTCTAAAATTATCATTAAGTTCAAAAAAAAACTAATAAACTCCAATTTTATTTTTATTTTCTAGCGATTTGCAAATAGGTTTAGCTTTAAGCAAAAAAAAATGCATATGCATACGCATACAAGTTTGTTTCTACAGGGTAATTCACTAATCGTGCTCGCCCCATTTTTTCGGTTAAATTTTGCATTTTGAATTTTGAATTTTAAAATTTTAAAACATAGTTTAAGCTGGTATTTTCGAATACTTAGATTTTTCTCAACATTTAAGGAGTATCTTGCAGTGATACCAACTTTGGTTTTTTAAACAAAAACCTGGATTAAAAATCCTATAAATAGACGGGGTATCACTTTAAAAAAATGTCGGTGTTAAAGTATGTGATTTCCGCCAATCCGTTGACGAGATGTTTCACTTTTTAGTTTTGGTAAGTGGAGAGTAGTGAAACACTAATAAACTCAAATAATAATAATTCACTACTTTTCCCTTGCTAAAACTAAAAAGTGAAATATCATGACGAATACGATAAAAATGAACGTTGGTTCTCATTAATAACCGATTTAAATAACTTTGTTGAACATGTCGTAAACAAATTACAAAATTATATTACAAGACAGAAAAACTGCTTTAAAAGTGAAAAATTAATCAGGAAAACTAATGATTAATGAAAACTATGTGGCTGTTTATTTTTGGAAAGTTTGGCAATATCTGGTTCAATTCGTGACAACTGGATCGGTGGTCAGGCTCCACATTAAGGCCGTTTTGATTTTAGTAGCTGTAAAGGCTGAAAATCCCGGCCTCGCATCAATGAATGGTAGCAAAGTGCAGTAGTATTGTTATTGCTGCTGAAGGTGAATTTCAATGTCGAGTCTGAAGAATTATCGATGGGAACAGCTGTGTCTATATTATAGATATGCAGCTGTCCCGTCATAGCTTTGCTCGGCTTGTGGATTCGGAACGTAGCGAAGGATCTACTGATTTTGTTAGAATGATTCTTCCTTTTTTTTTTTTGTGTGTCGGCGACCAATTTCTCGACCAGAAAACTTACTCCGGAAATCAAGTGCAATATCTTTTCTGAAAGGTAACTAGGTATTTGCTTGATGTATTAAGGAAGCCATTTTTTGATTTTTCAAGGAGTTTTCAAAATAATTGGGATAAACTCGAAAGAAAATTATAGGTATAACGGCAAATATTTACAGTGTACCGTGACGATGACGTTTCCATTATTTTTAATTTTTGCAACAATGTTTTTTATCAGACATATTGCTCCAATCGAAAAATGGCAAGCGATCGATTTTGTTGCATTTTTAATCTAGTCCGTGAGTAAGAAATTATATTACGTATTTGATTTTTCCAGACGTGGTAGCATTTTCAAAACATAAAGCCATTTTCACCTATTTATAGACATTTTAATTTTGCGAGTTTTTTACGTAATTTTTGTTTGACGGGTACTCATCTGTAAATAAAATGATAAGACCAAACAGAAATTCTTGAAAATTTGACAACTGGTTCATTATAAGTCGTACGTAATGGTAGGAAAAAAAATGAGTGTAATGTAGTAATATAAATAAAGGTGTAAAGTGTTTTAAAATCAAATTTCGACGAAAATCGTAAATATTACGGCCTTTCAAAACATGTACAACCGAACTTCGCTCCGAATCGATTTTCATTAGAAATGTTTTATCGTTGGTTACGGGTATAAATTAAATAAGTTTATATATATACTACCTTTCCAACAACCTACTCACAACAGTGGCCGCACCCGTACTCAGTATCAGCTCTCTTGTTTTTTTTATAACCGTACACAGGGAAATATTGTTGTATGTATGACGATAATAGTCCCGTCACGAGTCCGCCCGTCTTTTTTTGATAACTATACAGAAAAATAAGAGAGAACAACAATAATAATAAACTGTGATAACAATAACAATAATGATAAATATGCTCGTATTGATTTATTGCAATACACATATTTTTACGGGTAACGGTGAGCACTAAAAATATATAGAACATTATTCGGTCGTTATTTTCGATACCTTGGGTTAAATTATTGCATATTTCGTAGAGATTTTTTTGAAAATAAAATACGGCCCATGTTACTCGCTGATAATGTAACTTTTTATAACTTTTCTATTTTAAAGAAGTTTTAAAATCGGTTTAGTTGTTTCGGAGTTTATCCATTACAAATAAATCTTTTCTCTTTATAATATAAGGTGAAAATAAGGTATATGATAATTTATTACACATATTGGATAAAAGCACTTGAAAAAAAAATACACTAATTTTATTATCGTAGGTATATTATAATCACTCGATTATTAAAAAGCGCCCTCTGTGTTTGACCGTGGCATTAACGTACTTAGATCATTTATTAGTATATGTAAGGTGCGTATTACGAGTCCGGTTATGCAATTTGAAAGTGATTTTTTTTTTTTTATGCTTATTTACCATAATACGTGATTTTCACGATTTCGTTATTTTAAATAAGTACCTACCACGTTTTTTAGCACAAATATAGCTCAAATTGAAAAACGACGTGAGACCATATTTGTGTTGAATTTTTTTTTAATAAGCGATTTGAAATCAAATTTAAACGAAAATCGCAAAAAAAAAAATTACAGCACTTCAAACTATGCATTACCGAACTGCGCTCGGAATCGTCTTTCGTCAAGCAATGGTTTATCGTTGCTTACAGATATGAATGAAATAACCTTATGTATCCTACCATCCCGACTTCCCACCCACAACAGTGGCTGCACCCGTCCCCGTATCAGCTCGTTTTCTTCTGTTTTACGTATGCCGCTGATAAAATCCAGATTTTTCTTCAATTATGATTTTAAAATAATTTCGCCTTTTTATTCTATTATCGAACTCTTTACTTTTTTTGTTTTCGTTATCTTATCTGTATATAATGTCGAGCACGGGGCAATCTAAATACGAACGAGTGTAAAGTAGTTCGAATTGGTTTTTGTTGATTTTAAATGTTATAAGTCCCAAACACTGGATATCGGTAATTTGTATTGCTTTCGTATTCGTCGAATTGCGCTAAAGTTGGACACGCGATCCGTTTATGATGGGATATTTAGAACTCGACACATTTCTCGAGCCTCGATTTCCCTACCAAACGGCCCTATGAACGTTTGTGCGCGGAAACGTACTTGTATTTACAAATATATTTTATCAACGTTCGCCCTTATCATTACGCGTAAGTACGAATGTAAAACTATTATCATACGCTGTGTGTAGTAATATTACGTAGGTAGTTGCGGTGAATCGGGGAAGACAATATCTTGTCGTGTTTACGTCACACACACACACACACCTCGATCCTCCGTCCCAAAAAAAAAAAAAAATTACCAGTGAGACTAGTATTCTCTTGTACTCATATTTGTACAACTGTGAAACGTTCGTTCGTACGTATATTTCGATCGGAAGACAACGCAATACATAATAATATCCACCTACCGGCGAACCTCCGTCATGTTCTAATGTTAAAAACTTCTTACTTGTATTATAATATGTTTATTATTTGATATTTCCCGCGCCGGGCCACGTACAATTATAATTAATAAGGCGTACCTATAATACCAATATTTCCGTTTAAAAAATTATTATACATATAGATATTTATTTATTTATTATTATTTTTTTTTTTTTTTATCTTAAAGAAACTCGCGTGATATTGTTGCGCGGTAACAACGCCGAATAATTTATTTATTATTGTAATTATTTGCCGCGCGGATGCTGCACACGCGGAACAACATTATAATATACGGCCGATATGTCCGCGAGAACCGGTCGGGTACGATGAAAAAAAAAAAAATAATAATAATAATAATAATAATAAAAAAAAAAAAAACCGTATTTGTTTCCGTTCGATAATCGGAATACGAGTACGCGCGTTGCGTACGTCACCGTTATTGAATATCCCGCAAGCATGCGTTTTTTTAACGCCCGGCGATTAACATCGTTATTATCGTTGTGTTTAATATGACATTTTTTTTAAGGGGGTAGCCCTGAAAAGGGCTGTTTTCGCCGATAAGGCCAGGAAGCCCGAGAGCGTTTGGCCGCCGGTTTGATGTCGTTCGGTTTCGTGCTATCATCGCATATGTTCGCAGGTATTGCTGTAAGGACGTATACTTTAGATCGACGCTAGCACTACTCACAGGGAGGACCGCGAGTAGGTACGACATCCCCCTCCCAAATAGTTACCGAGTTCTCAGTCTTTGGTTTCTAGTCACCGTTTTCGTTTATTCGCCTATTTACTTATTACTCATTGATTATCGCTACTGTTATTTATCTATTTATCTATTTATTTATCCCGTTTTGTTTGTTTATTTATTTAACTATGCCGAAGCCATATGCTTATACATATATATTGTAATGTTACAAAATTTGTGCACAAGTTGCTGATAACAGTGTACGCGCGTTGGCCGTCCGGCGTCCGGTGCCCGGTCTGTTCGGACAGCTGACCGCGAACAGTGAATAACCAGTTAGACGATTGCGATAAATCCCCGCACTAACTGGTTTGATGTTGCTGTCGCCACTGCTGTCGCCACTGCTGCCCGACGTCCCGGTCACCACCGAGTGCCACACCAAAAATATATAGTTACGTTACGATTCGACAGTGGGATTGATCCAACGCCGTAAGCCCAAACGGTCCGCGCCGAGTGGGTCTCAAAAAGAAAAAAACACACTCTTCCTTTCGGCATGATGTTCGGCGCCAACATGATGGGCTAGGCGTACCGACTGTGGTCTGCGGTGGATCGCCGTGCGACAACAACAACAACAGTAATATCAAGTCAGAATCACCAGGNCCAAACTGTCCGCGCCGAGTGGGTCTCAAAAAGAAAAACACACTTTTCCTTTTGGCATGATGTTCGGCGCCAACATGATGGACTAGGCGTACCGACTGTGGTTTGCGGTGGATCGCGAACAGAGGAGCCGTGCGACAGCAACAACAACAACAACAACAGTAATATCAAGTCAGAATCACCATGAACCCCCTAAAATTTAACGAATTAATAATATTTTTGTTTTTTTTTATCTCTCAGCACTTTTCCTAATTTTGTTTTCCCCCTTTAGTCCATTTCTAGACCGTTCTAACATTTATGTTAAAAAAACAATAATAAATCTAAAACCATTAATGAACCGAGCTCTCTCTCTTTTTTTTTCTCCCTTATTTAAAAAAAAAACCTACTAGTTCAGCCAACGCAACTTTGTTGTGTTTGGTCCGGCTTTCGGGTCACTGTTGAGTGTTCCCCCTCAACAGTGGGTAATGGGTAAGCCCGCCGAGGTGGAGGCCGAAGCCTTACAATATATGTATATATTATCGTTGTATCCGGGGATACTGTCGGCAGCGTTCCGCGGCGGCCGTTCGCGTGAGACTTTACAGAACCGTCTGGCCGGCCATCGGCTCGGCGTGATACTGCGGACGCGCGCCTGCAATAGCCGAATAACCGTCCCGCGCGAACGGACAGGTCTTGTCGGACCGTAATCGGTCGTCGGGCCGATAAACAACGTTGCGCTTGTCGCGGGAGCGCGATGGATTTCGGCGGGCCGTTTCGCCGCCGCGGGCCGACAATCGTTTTTTACGGAAGTAACAATGGCATTTCCGTTTTGATTACATGCGACGCGCGAAAAACGGTAATTAAGACTATCTGCCCGTCGCGGAACGCCAACGCCGTCCGGATTTGGGTAAACGTGTTACAAAGCCGATAGTCGATCGAACCGACAGTTTACAGGACCCCGCGCGGCATTGTAACATTAGGCCGTACCGAAGCCGAACGAATGCGAACTGTAATCGAGATTGCAATACGTTCCGATTGTCCTCCGACTGTACAATTCGATTCGCGCGGCGGTTACGGTTGAAACGTGAGACTTTTGAGCGATAAACGAAAAAGTAATAACGCGTATAAGACAACGATTACGATTTCCGCGACATTCGCCTCAGCATAGGTTTTAGCGCGTACTTCTATTGGCCTTTTAAGTTTTATCAATGATTTTCAACATTCCTGTAAGTTTATGATTTTTTTTTTTTTTTTATTTAGACGCGAGATCTCGGAATTATTGAATTTCAAGTATGTAATTCGATGGTATAACGGCTATAGGGCATATAACCAGAACGGAAAACTGCGGTACCGCTAGAATGAACACGGGGAAATAGGCCTCGTGTTTAAGACGTTTTAAGGAAGTCGATGGTGGAAAATCGGAGGGATGTACTCGTCGTTTAAGACGAAGGTAACTCTTTGGGAGTTGTAAAGACCAACAAATTAAAACAAAACAGTAGCGTTCTTCGATTCAAGACGGTTTTTGCAAAAACCGAACTTTTATATTGCTTTTTATCACATTTTTAAGTGCGCATGTTACCGCGGTCAAAATATATTTTCTAAGATGATTTTAGTTTTTTTTTTTTTTTCAAAGCATTTTGTCTTGGTTCAATCGTCTCGGTACAGAAAAATACAAAATTTAATTTAGTATTATGCAACGCATATAAATATAATAAAACATCGGAAGGCCAAATAATATTTTTTAAATACAAATAAAGTAGACTTTTGTTTTATTGATGACTTTATGTCAATAATACCAGCCGATATTAAATTTAAAATATTTACTGACTGTTTGACTGAACATTATACAGACAATAATTCACAATATTTCCGCCACATATTTGGCCACTTGCATCATCGCCGTCTATACTTACAACGATTGTCTGTGAAACATTTCACAATAGATTTAATTCAGGGTTTTTTTATTGTCCACATCCTCAAATGTTCGACTTCATTGAAGTTCTCACGTTTTTCAAACAGATACGTACGTAATCTTAATAACGTATCCGAATAACCTACCCTTACCGAACCGAATAATTTCTCAAACAAGTCGATGAACAACTCATATTCAAGTTGCTTTGGACAAGCGTAATAAAAAATCAATATCAAGAACTTCATTCGTTGAATAAGTCGCGTACAAATACAAAAAACCTGTAAGTATCGAAACAGTAAATATTATAACAATGTTTAAGTTAACTTTTTATCAAAATAAAACATTATATCCAGTTTATTTCATCTTCATTCAACCGAGAAACATAAAGTGGAATCCAATCAATCTAGCAATCGATAAAATGCTTTTAGATTCTGAGTGGAACAAAGAAGTTTATGGTTTTACAAAAATTTTTTTTTTTTTCCTATGGATAACTTTTACACCAGATGACTTGTTCCTATTTTTACAAGTAGTAACTTTTCTGAATGAAAATCGGTGTAGGAAGGTACCTTAAAGAGGTCATTTTTCGATTTCTCAAGAGTTTTCTCATTAAATGTGAAAAACTGAAAAAAAAAAACAGGAAAATATATGAAATATATTTGTAAATTATTACGTTTTTTTTTTTTTTTCTGTAGACAACTTTTCTACCCTCAATTTCGTTCCAACTTTTAACGATAGCAATGTTTCTGAAAGAAAATTTTACCGGGTAGGTCGTTTTTCCATTTTCTCTCCCCGGACTTTTCTCAACAAATATGAAAAACCGAAAATAAAACCGAGTAAAAACGAGAAAAACGTAGGAAAACCGAAAAAATAAACATAAAACAAACATTATTAAACAAAATGTATAGAGCCTATTTAATTGATTTACTATACTATGGCATATTATGTTGACAAATCACGTCGACCATAATAAGACTTTTTATTTGTAGCATACAAATACTAAATTATTTTTTTGCCTAAAATAACGCAATTATTATAATATTATTTAATATATCTGTCATATTATTGTTGTTGTTTTAAATCAATACTGACGTAACGTATAACGGTGTAAACACGTAGGTAAGTGAAATGACCATTTAAAAATTCGAAACGGATTATTCTGTGTCTTTGACTTTTCGTATCTCATCATAATATTATACTCTACTATTGAGACTCGTACGTTAAGAATAACCGAGAGAATAATCGGTGTGAATTTCGGTGAAAATTATAATTCTTATTGCTTACTACCCGAGATGGCGCAGATTACATATTATTTTCATTTTGGTGACAATTACAAGCGGAATTAAAAAAAATGTCGATGCAAATTACACATGTTGTATATTTTAGAGCAAATTTCGGTAAAAAACTGACTACACCCGACGGTATGTTATGACTTTTTTTTTTCTTTTTTTTTCCTTTTCAGAACTATGATTCGCCTGGTTTAAATAATTCGGTCACTCTAACAATCAACGACATCCGCGTTTGAGGCAATTCAGGTGTTATACAGTACGTTCAACATTGCTATTCAACCGCGCATAGACTATAATTATAATTTTATTATACGGATTTGTAAAGTAACGCCAGCACTACCTTACTTTAGGAACATCATTATGTTTTAAATCCCAATAATATCTCGATATTGTTCAGCTGAGGTTGATTTTGATTTATTTTATTCTTTTATACGGCCCTGAGCACATACCTCGTTTCATAATATTGTGTTAAACACGAATCGGCCGTACTGTTTTAAGAACAAGTTTTAACTGTATAAACTGGACTTTATTGCGCCGGGGTAATCTCGATGTGCGTTCAGAAAAAAAAAAAAAAATTAAACTTTTTCTAAGGGTCAAGAAACACAGTCAAGTCGATAACACTTTTCGTTCGTCGCATTTAAACTATTCGACTCGACGAGTTGAATTTATTTTCCGTACATTTAACTCTTAACCGGGAGTCTTTCATTTGGCTCGACTTTTCGTCATAGCTCGACCACTTTTCTATGTATACATATATTTATATGATGCTCGTATAATACGCAAGAACAGAGTGTAAACACGAGCGGATTTATGTTTTCACTCTAGGTCAGCTCCGTAAGTTTACGTTAATTATATTGTATTATTTATTACATATTTTACGCGCAAGTTACTAAATTGTATGATATTGCTCTTGTTATTATTGTCGAGTCGTTTAGACTAAGTTGATAACGTTTTAACGGCGGAGATACGGTACGTGAATAATAAATAAAATTAACATTTACATTTTATAACTCCCTTAAATGCGTGACGTGAATGTTATATACATAAACGGGCGCTCTTAAGCGTGAGCTAGTTTATTGTTTATTTTCGAATATAGCATACAAGGTGACTAATACAACACAAAGGCCACTTACAATCTCGGAAAGTATCAACTTTTTTCGGTGGGGTGGGTTTTTTTTTTTTTTTGGGGGGACAATTTAGGAAATTTTATTGCTCTGAAATGTTACTCTAACGTTATTTTTCGTCATCCTTATGGTTCGCGGCTATCGCATTTTGATCTACAAACGGAAACCTACATAGGAGATGCGACAGAAAAGTAACGGGCATTTTTAAATACAAGTGATTTATTTTTGAAATTTCACAATTTAATGACTATCGCTTTCAAAGTAATTTCTCTCAGCAACTACACACTGTTCCACACATCGCTGCCATTTATGTAAGAAGTGCTGTCAATCACTTTCAGTAACACCCTTTTAGAGTTCTGACGTTTTCATTTTGACATCAACAACAGTTTGAAAATCAATATTTTAATAAACTTTTCATTTTTGGAAAAGAAAGTAGTATCAAGGAGCAAGGTATAACAAATGGATTGGAGGGGAGTGTTGAAGTACAGAAATATTATTTTCAGTCAAAAGACATTGATTCGACATTAAATTTTTAGAGGCCATTTTGGTACACAATTTTTCACATTTAAATTGTCAACTAAAATTTCTACGTCTTTCTCTGTCAGTATTAAACACCTCTGCTACAGCTCGTAACGCTTAATCGACTTACTTATCGAATAATTTTGTCAATCTATTCAACATTATCGTCCTATCGTTTATCGAAGACGTGATAGGAAGCCCAGAACGATCGTCGTCTCCAACGTTCTCTTTTCTACTAAAACTTTTTTTCCGCCGTTCAAAAACGCAAGTTCATAAAAAGCATTGGTCACCATAAATTTCACTTAACATCCGAAACGGCATCCGCGTCCCTTTTTTTTTTTTTTAATTTAACAAGAATTTTAATGTTAACACGTTGTTCGGTTTTTAAATCTAACATTTTACCGACAAAATAGTCAAATACACACATATAACAAGGCTAATGATCAATACAATAAAGCTAAACCAATTTAATCAATACTAACAATACTCTTGAATAAATGTTTCTTAATCGTATTTCAATAACCGCTTAATACGAGATCACGTTGTTAATAGTTTAGTTTATATTTAGAAAGCCTCGTTACTTTTCTGTCACATCGCGTACATTGAAAAATTCCACGAATACATGAAGTTTTAGTTAACTTAAATGTCGACGTTAAAGTTTATAATTATTGCCGTCAACCCGTTGACGAGACGTTTTGCGGTTAGGAACGGAGTGTCGTTTGTGTGGCGACGTGGCGTGCCTTATATTGATCATCACGTACACCGTTATGTTATAACAGATTATAGCCACTACGGTTTTAAGAGATTTTTAACGTTTATAGGAACCGTAAGGAAATCGTGGTGCAGTCCGCAAACCCTACGATGTAGGGACGTTGAGAGGTTTTGTCGATTTTATGTGAAATATGCCGGTTTGGCGGTAAAATACACGTTGTAAAATCTCTATACGATTTGAAAACGAAAAAAAAAAAAAAGTCGAGTTACAACCGTTTACATTTGTAAACAGATTTACATCTACATACGGTATAAGCGTTATATTATATTATGCGTAATCGTTTTATATTATACAAAATTGAAACCACCCACCTAAATAGTCTTCGTCTACACGAATAATGTACACTAGAGAATATTTAGGCCAATATGGTGTCTCTGTAAATACTCGTAATGTAGTAACAAATTATATATATTTTTTTTTTTTTTTTGGTTATTGACAAACAAAAAAAAAAAAAAAACCAATAATTATTATTGTGTTTAAGTATACTCAGAGCGTATCATATACCTACGCATATATCCAATATACGATATATAAACTAGAACAAACATTGAAAAATAGTCGTCGACGAAAAAAAAAAACCGTCTTAAAACATTATAATTGTAAATTAACTCGAACGAACGGGAGGGAAAAAAAATGTCCATAATATCATGTATACAATTATTATCCAGTGCACACTAAATAACACGCGCATATGTTTGTATGTATTTTCTATTGGTAAATAAAAATGTGTTTTTTTTTTTTTTTTTTATTATTTGTAAAACATCATTTTTAAAAATAAAAATATTAATTTGTTTACGAATTTATTCCTAGTCCGATGACAAACTCCAGAAATTAGATAATATTACCTACGGTTCCCGAAATTTTTCTCGAATCAAATTTCCCGGACAAAATTTTGCCTGAATATCGTTTTTTCCGTATGTTACATTTCCTTTCCCGAATAATAATAATTCTGTTTTTACTTTGTTATTTTATTATTCAAAACACATCATATCCATAGTAGAGCAAAAATTGTTTTTACACAAATTATTATAATCGTCAGAAATCAATTTAAATTTAAATTGATTAAAAATACACAAATTCATAATTTTAATGTGAAGTACACAAAATGTATACTACTATATTATTGGAAAAAAAGGAAACCCACGAAAAAAAAAAACAGCAGTAGTTCAATATTTGAAATATGAAACAAACTGAATGGGCAATATACTAGTCGGAAAATACACCGGCCGGAAAAAATTATATTCGGACCTATAATTTTCCACAATATTCATCGTCCATCTTTTATCGTACCGACCCCCACGCCCGCACCTGAAGTCTCTTGCCCATCGGTTTCCGATTCAAAACTGTTTCTGCGTGTACCTACATCGTCCTCACTTCTTCCGCATCGTGTCGTTTTGGATCCTTTGTACTCGCATATACTTTACGAGAAAAATTTTAAAAATGGATATCTCTTTTTTTTTTTTTTTATTAATTATTATCGAAGAATAACACTACAGGTGTAAAATCTTTTTTGTTTGAAACGCGTGATGCAATTAAATCCTTCGTAATATATTTTGCAATTTATTCTTAAAACAAACCAAAAAAAAAACTATCCGGAAATTTACATAAAAAAAATAATAATAATGGCATACGTTTTTCGAGTACTTACTACTTTTATGCATTATGTACGTCGCACGTATAGATAATAGTGTGTGTTCGTCTTCCAATTCGTATATAGATAAGATAAAACTACGAGTATAATACCAAGGCACGAGAGCTTTTCGAGCGCTTTCTTAAATGAATATTTTCCAAAAACGATAAAAACAATATCATTGTAAAAACGACATCGTTTTTTTTTTTTTTTATGGCTAAAAAAAAAAACAAACCGAAGCTCCCATATAGCCGGTTCGCTATTGCAGGGATTAAATTCGATCGTATAATACCAATTATTTAGGAGATAGGATCGTGTGCCGTTGCTATATAATTGAATTGAATGCGTATATAAAATATGCCGTCTGTCAATCGTTCGCGAACAAAACAAAGTGCAGCAGTTTATAAAATGTACTCGAATGTGTTTTGCAAACGAAACGTGTATAACATATATACGAATAATAATGTTATAAAACAATATTGTTGAAAATTCCAATTACATTGCTAACAAAAATTCACAAAACAAAACTTGAGGACTTTTATGCAATCTCTATACTATAGATTACATTGTTTTCAAAAAGGTTTGTGATAAAAAAAAAAAAAAAAAATTAATAATAATTATGTGTACCTATATATATAAGTAGTGTAGTCATTACATAACAGTGAATTAATAATCATTTTTATTAATTACTAGAAATATATTATCGAAATCGTATTAATTGTTTATTTACATTGCACAATAGTAATTTTCTTTTTTTTAACTTTTTTTTTTTTTTTTAATCTCGAACAGTAAATTACCATAAATTAAACGAGCTAGCAGTCGACCGAAAGATAAACTTGTCATTTTATCATAAATTTACCGTACAAGGGTACGCGAATTTCGTTTCAAACTGCTATGTACTGTTTGTCAACTTTTTTCAAAATAAGTAATAAATTCTGCTCGAAATCAGCATTTTTGTTGTTTTTAGTTTTACCGCTTCACTTAACTGACCGAGGAACCCTAGGTACACTTTCGGAAGAACCGTCAATTTTCATTTGTACATTATAACTTAAATTGAGATTCGGTCGATCTTTTACTTTTGGAACTGAGAAAAATATTACAAAATATCAAAAAACTTTTCATGTAACTTTTGTATTTACGCTTTTACAAATAATGAATCCGATGTTATAGGTCTTTTCAATTTTCCTATTTTCCAGCCGCTTTTCTCAGGCCCAAAAACCGAAAATCAACCCGAAATTTGTATACATTAACATATTCATTCCGAGTGTAACGTATCGAATGAATTGGTTTTGTTTAATACGCTTTTTTTTTTCTTTTTTTTTTATCGTGAACTTAAGTACGGAGTATTAGTTTAAATATATTTTGGTGTTGAAGTATTCGGTTTCCGTCAATCCGTTGAGGATGTATTCCATTTTTGAAGTTTGGCTAGGAGAACAGTAACGAAACTCTATTCAGACGCCGCGCGCTGTGCCACTACTATCCCCCTCACAGAAACTTAAAACCGAAATATCTCGTTGATGAGTTAACCGAAACCGACAATTCCAAGACCGAAACGTATGTATACTAATACTGATATACTTATACTATATTTATACTAATGTTTAATCATATACTCTCTATTCGAATCTACGTTCAAAAGTTGACGTACGCAGTGTTTATGGATGTTATACGGAAAAAAGGGTGACATTTTTGAAAATGTTACAGTAAATACGACCGTCGAACGATTGAACTAAGCAATGAGCAAAAAATACCGAAATCAATTTCACTTAAGATCTTTGTAGATTATCACTGGTAATAGTGTTGCACATGCGAGAATCCCCTCCGCAATTATTGGAAATTACCGTTGGTAGATTTTCCTAGAGTAGTTGCGCACGAATACGTAAAGTAATAACCGCTCTGTGATGATAATAAGTTATGCCTTTGTAGTAATGTTTATTACGATTTGTTTTTATACATTTCGTGTATATCTGTAGGTATAGTACATAGTATACAAACAGAAACTGACTATAAACACCGTTACCAACAAACCGTTAGGTCTAGAAACTGGACATTCTACACAGAGATAACTCATACAAGATATAGACAACTGCTAAGTATGGATTTTTTAAAATTTTTAATTCCTTGAGGTTGGCTGACCAGGGCTTTGGTATTTTTCAATTTTCGGACCGAATATTACATTTTTGAATATTTTCGCAGAAGATAATAATATACAAGCATTATTAAGATGCTTGATAGTTTTTTCCTTTTGTCTGTAGACAATAAATGTCAACGGACATTTTTGATTTTTCTCGCTGCATTTATGAGGTAATTTTTAATTTCCCATATAGTTTTCATCATAGTTGAGAAAAACGGGAAAGTTTACTTACTAAGTTAATTTATATACACGGTTTCATAATTTTCGATTTGTTTGTTGGTTGTATTTCGGTTAAAAATAATCGTGGAGATCTAAAATTAACTTATGACCTTTTCTAGACGTGTTGAATTGCCGATTTGTTATTATTTATAAGCATTTGAAATTTTCGAGTTTTTTTAGTATTTATTTATGTGGATACAATTGTTTGGTCAAGCGGAAATGTTTGACAATTTTACTTGAGGTTCAACATATAAAATATTATATTAATATCACTCTGAATATTTTTGTATATATAGTTCACAAAAAAACAAATTAATCTGTATTTTTTTTTTTTTTAAAACGTGTTAAATTCAAACTTTGGCATTTCAAAACACGAACTCAAAAACTAATGGAATAACTATGTGTCCTATCCTCCCAACTTCCAATCTACAACAGCTAGTGGTACACCCAACTTCAGTATCAGCTTTGTTTCTTTTTTATATTTCTGATTATCTTGGCGACACGGATAAAAAAAATAGTTACTATTAATTAATTTGATTGTCATAGACAAAAAAATATTTTTTTATTATTTTTTTTTTCTTCAAAAAATGAACTAGCAATAACGATTAATTGCGATAAGAACGAGATTGCATAAGGGGATAGTCACGGAGAATCACGTTTTTATTTTCATTTTTCGTTTTATAGTGACACGGACAAAGCCGAGCGTGACAATTTAATAATATAATACAACTATAACATACTTTAATTATTAAGTAAATATAACCATGATAAAACTATAGCGATGTCTCGGATGACTCATCCAAGTATAATTATTTTATTATTATACACATTGATTATATTATAATATGTAATTTACTTCGAATTGGTTTTACAAATTATAATGTATACTTTTATATTATTAAGCGTTATTGAACTATCTCTGTTTGAACATGTCAAATAAATATAATGGTTCTATATAATTGTGATGTAAAAATCGCATACACGTGTATAACATTTATGGAAAAAAAAAAAAAAAAAAACTATACTGACGACAATAGTTTTTTAAAATATCTTGAACTTCATTTAAATTATCAACTGATCAAAAAAAAAAAATCATTAAACTGAAACGGATCTTGGTGTTCTTTTTTTATGTTTAGAGCAATGAATATATGTAAACATTAGTATTCACTGCTGCCATCGTTTACTGAAAAATAAAATCCAATACATATAGTGTGAGTGTGCGTATGATAACCCCCCCCCCTATACACCCCATTACAATGATAAATATACAGGAAGCGTAGAAGCCCGTGTTGACAATTCTCTTCGTAACGAGATCCAAACCAGTCAGCTTTGTGTTCAGTGCTGCAGTCATTTCAGCCCGATGACGCACGCACCCGCCAGCTTGGAGTCCCATTCTCGGATGTCTTCCGAATAGGACTCAATCCACTAGCAGTTAATCCACTAGACTATCCCTAGCCGATTGGCTCTTACCTCTTTCTCTCTAGTCTTCTTCAAGGTATCAAGACATATCACCATTGTATTATTTTATACTTTTGTTCGTTTTGAAATGAGTTCTGACTTGCAGATCTCTGGTAATGCAAAGAAAGTCCTTTCGGATTTTACTATTTTTGTTCTTATTTCGCGTGACCAATCATATTTTGTGCTCAGGAGCATACATACTGCATAGGTATACTGGAACTCTTTCAGTGGCGTATTTAACTTAGTATTATGATAGAAGGGGGATGACACTAAAATCACTATACACAAGCTTATAGCAATATTAAATTTTTGAATATATATATATTTATATAGCAAATACCTATACAAATTAATTTATTTATGGGAGGGGGGGGGTGATTGCCTCAAATACTCCACTGAACTCTTCGACTTTGTATAAATTGTAATTTTTATGTACACAGCAGAAAAAATACGTTTCTAAGTCAACAAAATGGAAACCATATATTATATCTGCAAGCTGGTATAAGTAGTAAAAATAACATATGTATAGACCGAGTGACGTCTTTTAGTGAGGTAGTTAGACGTTCGTTATCGATGTCTTGTATTATACAGAATATATATTGTATTATGTGCACTGAGTGGTGTTGTAACAGTTTTAAAACATAATTCAATCACCGATTTCATCCAAAAATGATGTTAATCAATGATAAAAATTGTCAATATGCAGCAAGTATAGCAATGTATCTATAAGTAGAGTGGTGTAGTTTTCTCGGGAGGACATTTTCATAAAAATAATATGTTTTACCACGCGGGCGGCAAAATGTATATATTTTGTATACACGCGTCCCGCGTGACTTCATTATAATAATTTTCTCAAAAAAAAAAAAACAAAAAAATCAAAAACAAAAACACTCTACGCGCATAAACGCGTTACATTTTTTTTATATATAATCCGTCGAAATCACACGCAGCAGTATTATATAATATACTGTATATAGTTATTGATTCGGCCAGTGGATTTCCGATATATTGCAAGGCAAGCCGTATATTGAATGTGAACGTGCCAAAAAAAAAAAAAAAATCTGCGCTCACGCTCATCGATCGATTTCCCCCCCCCCTCCCCGGTGATGGTCACGGTAGTGGCGGGTAAAGAAAAACTATCAAATTCCAAGAATAAGAGTATAAGTATTTTATATACAATATACACGTTATATTACTTATATACATCACCACCCGTACGGTTTTTCGTCTCCCGGAGACCTATAATAATAGGCGCACTGAAATGGCAACGGCACGTACAATAAATTTTGCGGATTTATGGAACACAATAAAAACAATATATCGATTTGCAGCGTCAGATTCCGCAAGACTGAGCGAAAAATCTATTTTCGCGGTGGCGTCATCGCGGCCGTAGTCGAGTAAGCAAAATAGTTTTGAAAATAGTATAAAATTTACTATAAACGTAAACCGCTATAACACTGCAATTCCTACTGGACGCCAAAAATTTCACCGTTTGGAAAATTTGAACTGTACGGATTTGAAACTATGCAAATATTATCTGAATTTGTTCTTAATTGTTTTGTTGTTGTTGTTTCTCGTGACCAGTTTGAGTTTGAATTTCTAATTTCTTTACTCAGTGCTTGAAAGCAATGCGAGCTATGCACTCGCATTGAGCCCCGCGGTTTTAAGGGTCCCACGTTGCGTCGAAATCCTAGCTTAAAATTTCACATAATTATTTAGGAAATTTTATATCAAAAGCAAACAAGAACAGACAAAGAATAATTGTAAACATTTACCTAGTCTTGGTTGACAATTTGACATTAGTAGGCTAAAAAACAAAACAAAAAAAACTTTCATGTCAGCAAATATAGGACCCGAAAAATTGATTGCACAGCGCAGAAGCTGCCCTAGGGTTTAATTTTTTTTTAAGGGGGGGGAGGAGAGGCCACAGACATAACTCATCTATTTACTTATTTTTAAAAGTATAAGTACTATACATATGTTTATAACCGGAATAAATTCAGATGTTTCAAAATAATAATGGCATCGATAAAAATTATAGTTTTGTTCAAATGTATTGACTTAGATAATTGCTGTTTTCCACTACTACCACCAAAGGCTACATTATTCTTTATATTCTATGTAAAATTCAAAAACATTAATTGGGAGTTGGAAAAATATTTTTTATTTTTAGTTTTGAAGTAAAAATATAATACTAAAAATACACTTATTGAATACGGAGTTGAAATTGAGGCTCGAAATCGATTTTAAATCTATAAAATTGACAACAATCAAAAATATGTGTTAATGATATCAAAATTTATATTGGAATTTAAAAATAATTATCATCGATAATTTACATCAATATCATCACCGTTTTATAGTTTCAGCAGTTTACATGTAGATTTTAAATTTAAAAAAAAAAAATCTATTACCGGGGACGGGTGTGGCCACTGTATGTGGGTAGTTGAAAATGTGAATCACATAAAGTTATTTAATTTATACCTGTGGCCAACGATACGATAAACATTACTAACCAAAAACAATTCGGAGCGAAGGTCGGTTGTAGAAGGCCGTAATATTTACGATTTTCGTCAAAATTTAATTTTCAAACTCAAAAAACAAAAAAAAAACACTGTATTACACTAAATGTTTTTCTTTGAACACTTGTCGCTTTTCTATTGGAGCAATATTTTTTGTAGAAAAACATAAGTGGTCACAATTTAAAATAGCGAAATCATTGCGCCGTAATTTGAAAAAAAAAAACCATGTTTCACGTCTTATTTGGTTTTTCCTGATCATTACGAATTAATGCTTTAGATAACAAAAACTGTTTTCTTCGTTAGTGGAAGTATATTAATAGGAACAAAATCGATTCGTTTTCATTTTTCAATCGGAGCTTAATTTCTCGTAGAAAATATCGTTGAAACAAATTAAAAACAATGAAAACGGTTAAGACGCGCCTCAAATATTTGCCGTTTTACCTACAGTTTTCTTCGAGTTATACTGTGACAAATATGTCTACCAGAAATCTTGCTATGATATCTACGTGTGGCGCCTTTTCTTTCGTACTTTGATGAAGTCATTTTTTTAAAAACGTAAGAAAAACGGGAAATTTTACGAAAATAATGTTTTTATTAATTTCAGTTTTGTTTATTGTTATGATTCAGTTAAAAATTCGTAGAAATTTGAAATTTGGACAGAAAACATATGTATGTGCTTTTTCTAGACATGGTACATTTTTTAAAAATGTTTAGCCCTTTTCGAGCTAATTAAAGACATTTTAATTTTGCTCTCTTTGTGAAAAAAAATTATCAGACTAGACTGGAATGCTTGAAAATTTAACGGGAGGTTCATTTAAAAGGATACTTTGTGTTTTTTGTTTTATGAATTTTTTTATCAAATTTCGAAGAAAATCGTTTCAGTAATAAATTATGTGGAACAAATCAAGTTACTGGTCCATGTAAATTTTTCATTTTTTTTTTTTTTTTTGTGTTGAACACAATATGTATATATTGCCGATTTAAGAACGATAGTGAAGTCCGAATCTAGCGGAAGAGCTTAATTTCGAAATGATAGCTTTTAGAAGTTGGGATATATAATACGGATATTATTTTTGATAAGTTAAAGAACTCAATATTGTCAATTTTATAGTGTTTCTGTCGTAGTCTAACGGTGGTACGTACTTGTTGTCATCCCAGAGATCGCAAATGTTCAAACTGAACCATTTTTTTTTTTTTCAAAATCACATTAGATAGGTAACAGAGAAAGATTCGTTGTACTGTGACACATACTGAGTGATCAATCTATCATAAGACACTCATTATCTCCGAAAGTATTAACTTTTTCCGGAATTTATTCTTTAGAATATTTAAAAAAATACGCAGCTTCACAATTTTATATTTATGTTTATTTTTCACCCTTATTTTTGAGGATAAAATCATTACCTACTTTTGATTTTCAATTAGCAATCTATATTAAAAATTCCATAAATAGATGGAGTATTATTAAAATCAATTTTAGTGTTAAAATTTTTGATTTCCATCAATCCATTGACGAGATATTCCACTTTTAAATTTGGGTTAGAGGAGAGTATTGGAGTATCATTTGGGGCTTCAAAACTTAAAAGTGGAATATCCTGTCAACGGATTGACGAAAATCAAAAATTTCAACACCGAAATTTATTTTAACTAGTACTTAAACTATTTATGGAATTTTTAATATAGATTGACATTTGAAAATCCAAGTAGGTAGTGATTTCACTACCAAAAATAAGGGTGACAAAAAATAACATAAATGTAAAATTTTAGAGCTACGTGTTTCTTAAATTATCTATAAATGAATTCCGAAAAAAGATAATACTTTTCGAGATAACGAGTGTCTTACGATAAATTGATCACCCTGTATACCTATATATCGTTGTAAACGCAACATTAATATTTGCTTATAGATATACATTACATTGCCCTTTATATCCTACCTTCTTAACTTTTCATCCGCAACAGTGGTACACCCATCGTGTGAAGTATATCCGTCTTTCTTTGTTTTTTTTATTTAAAGGGGCCCCTTCGCCACCTTAAGCCACCGCTGACACAGCGTCTCCATATTTTGGCCCTGACCTTTGTTAATTACACCAAACATATCTGAACGTTTATAATATTTGTTTTTTTTAAAACGAAACCTATCCGAACCACTTTAAAATTAACAAAGTTAGCCTAACTATCTAAATAGTGAATATCGAGCTAATAATAATTTGATTTCGATGAAAATTTTTAAGCGGCTTGAATTATTGTTAATTACTTATGAAAATATCGAAATTAAAAACAAATACGTTTTTTTCTTTCCCCCAAACGCCTAAATACCCGTTATACAGTTATTAATGACACGATTTTCAAATTCAATACCTCATCGACAGAAGCCAAAATACGCCACTGTATATGAAGTTGCCAACATTATCCGCTACGGGTCAATAATTATGATGCGTGTAGATGTTTTGCCGGATAGCGATCGTGACCATGACGTATGCCCGAGTGCGTTAGATTGTTATTATTATTTTTTTTTTTTTAACGTCTACACGTGACGAACGGCTGACCGCGCGAAACGGTTGAAAATCAAATTTGCCCGCCAAACCCCGGCGAGCCGGTCCGCGGCCAATAGGTTCGGCCGGCGGCGGGTCGCCGCGACCAATCGCGATGCCCGGAATTGACGTCAATGCTAAATTTAGAAAAGTTTAACTGCGGAGAGGGGGTGGAAGGAAGCCCGTCGACCGCGACGGCGGCGGCGTGCGTTGTTCCGACCCAGTGCTGGCAGTTCCGCGACGGTCGCGACGCGACGTGCGTTCTCCTGTTGATTACCAACTATATACCGCGGTATATACCATTTTATTGTACGTGCAATACCATACTATTATTATACCGCCGTCGTCACGCGATTGTTGTTACCGTTGTTGTTACTGCGGTCGCTCTTGTTAATTACCGCTGTTAATGCACTGTTGCTGCTGTTCCGATCGCTACGGCCATAGCACTGTTGTCCCTGTCCCGACAAACCAGTGTCCAGAACCCCTTTTCGGTGAGTACAATTTCGATATACCTATTAGTTTTTTATATTTTTTTAGTTTTTCCCCCCCGAACGGTTTCGTGTACATCAACACAACTGTAGGTACTTACCGTTTAGCCGTTAAACATTATATTAACAATATCATCGAAACCGTTGCCTTCGTAATTCTCAATTCGAAAACAATGACTTCGCAGATGTTTTTTATTCGACGCGAATATACGAAGGAAATCCGTTAACTACACCTCCCGGGAGAAAACTTTTTTTTTTTTTTTTCTGTCAAACACCTATAGGTTTTAAGTGCGTAGATTAGGGTTTTCGTTGTAACCGTACGACAACAATTATTTATTGCCGCGGGATCATAAACAACGAGTATTACAATAAATCAGTTATGATACCATTAACTCGCAACAAATTTAACTCAAACGTAATAATCTATCTATACGTAGACGACTGTCCATAAATCGAGCGAAATTATTAAATTCAACTCGTATCGCGGCAAAACACATTGTGTGTACGTTGAATATCTGCGTTGTGTTAATAACATTGTTATGCGCCGAATCGGGGAACAATATTTTATTATTGTGTATTTGGTACGGTGTATGCATAGAAACCGATTCGTATAAACGATTTCGTTCTCCGTCTCCGAACATCGAAACGTGAGATTTAATGATCCATTAAAAAACATAAATGTACGATTTATCTCGTCGACAGTGACTGTAATTTAACAACATACACATTATGTGATTATATGCACGCGTACGTACGTAGGTAATTATTGTTCGAACAGCGATAAACCGTATTTCTTCCCATTCATACATACGGTTCGGGATATTATTATTGTCCGTGAAACGTACCGGACCTTTTCGCAAACGCAGACGCTACCGTAATCTCGTAAACGGTACGCGAAAAGTAAAAAAAAAAAAAAAAAAAAAAATCTATTATTATTATTATTCCGTGTTTTCAACAATAAGGTGGTAAATCGATGGCAATAATAACAGTCGCAATCGTAATATACGCCGTGGCGCGCGGTATTATTATGCAACGGATCGGTTTTATATTATTACGCACAGTTGTACGGTGCGGGGAACACAATAGAATCGCCAACGACAATTCAGCCCTAACCGCTGCGCGCCGGTTCGTACCGAAATTATGATAAAATGTTGGTAATTGACGCTCGCGCCGAACAGAAAAAAAAAAAACAAAAAAAACGGTGTAATGCGTTCGTCATTACTCGTTTATGCGGGTGAAGCGTCCGCGGCTATGGGCGGCCGTCGCGTTTACCCCGTCGCGACCGGTTGCCGGTAAAGCGACACCACGAATGCGCGGCTGCGCTTTTAAACTGTACGTTTATTTATTTTTTTTTTTTTTCCAACTAAAATCTACATAATTTTATCGGCCGCGCGCTATTACGCGCTATCGTCTCGGAACTGAATGTAATTTATTGTTAAATCAAACACGATTGCTAGTGTTTATGATTAGTAATTTATTTTATAAAATATTCCAATTGAAAAAAAAAAAAAAAAAGGTGTGGACAAATTTAATCGCACCCACTAGAGATAGCTAGAGACAGCCACTGCTTAAACCTACCTAAATTTTCGTAAAAACGTAAACAAATCGCGTTTGTACGTATGCCTACTGAAATTTAACGGATCGTCTTGGCCGCGCTGAGTGCGTTGAACAATACGTTGCACTGTAATAAAATTTATAAATAATAATATGTTTTTTTCGCGTGCATTTTTACGCGTTTTTCTTTATTTACTCACCGTTCGTATACCTACGAAAACAACGCCGTAATCGCACGTACGTCGGAAACTTTGACCCCGTCGCCGTCGTATTCTAAGCTTCTGTGGCTGGCAAATATGGTACGTATATGGTAGCATATTACGAGTTCAGGTTAACAACTGCGGAAAAAAAAAATAAATATCAATTCAAATTCATATTGTTTATTTTAATATACCTACATAAATTCTGAGCAAAACGTTGTTCGGCCATATGTAAAAATAATATGATGTTAAACTGGTTTTTTTTTTCTGTGTTTGTACACGTTTTTGACCAGAAGACTCTTGTGGAATTTCGGACGTATTGCTTCAGAGAGGTCCAATTTTTTCGGAAATTCCTCGCACTTTTCCTTAAACTGTGAAATAACCGAAAAAAAAACGCAACCCCGGTTTTTGTCGAAATTTATTTTGTTTTTTTTTTTTTTTGTTTTTTTGTTAATTCAGTAAGAAATAATCTTAGAGAAGTGACATTTTCACCGAATATACTTCCGTTAGTATTTTCTAGAAGAATAATAATTTCCAAAATATTTAAAAGATTTTTCTTTTTAATTGTTGTTTAATTGATGTTTTTGTTTTTTCGGGTTCTTAATTTAATATGCTCGAAAATTTGACACAACGTTCATTATGAATTATTGTTAATGACTAATGTCTCTTAGTACGTTCTTTCAGATCGCTCGAAGTTCAAATTGTGATAAAACTCGTAAAACCATTAACAATTTATAATTCTATGGTATATGGTAGCTAATGGTTCTGGAATTTTGTACTTATATTAAAAAAACAATCGTATTTTGTAATAAATGTATAATATACGTTGTATATATTTCAACACATAAAATAAGTACAATAATCATAATGATATGTATACGTATATATTATAATGATTTTGAAATACGCAAAAAAAAACTTGTAAAATTTCGCGGATTTGTGTAGTTTTAAAGCAAAATGTAAACCGAAATATGAGTCGACATGCATAAATCACTAAATAAATAATCGGGACAATTGAATTGGCTCCATACACCTATTTTTCAATAAAATATAGTTTTTTTTTTAGTATTAAACACCAAAACATTATTATTTCTCGGTATAGTAATAGTAGTTGGTTTTTCACAAAAAACGCGTGTATTGTATACGTACATTATGTGCTTACACATTCTTGGCTGTGATTGTTTGGTCAACCGCGTAATTTTAAAGTAGATTACGACAATCGGTACGATAAGGTACCGTTACACGTGCCCGACTCACGAGATTAAACAAAGATAATAAATAAAATAAAAAGTGTATAAAATTGTGTATCCAGAGTCAGAATACTGATTGCGAAATGCAAAATATACGCACACTGGGACGACTTTAAAATGAAGCGCATGCTAATCGAATTGAACCACGGTGTTACCGGGCGTATTAGTGTTTACGATCGGTAGAGAGGTAGTCGGTACTCAGTTTGAAACCGGTGAATATACGAGTCGTTAGGACTGTATATTTGGAAAGTATACAAAATAAGTGGCTGGTGATTATGACGAGGGTTGACTGGAGTCGGATAATATTATTTTACGGGTTTTCGGGAGCCAAATCAAATATAAATTTTCCGGGAGCCGAATTCAAGGGTCGATTTTATGTTTACCCGAATATGGGACGCCAAATACAACGGCGCTCTAAATAATAACAAATCGATAGGTAACCTGCCTCTTCAGGCCGGTATCTAATATAATAGGCACTCGTCGTGATCAAGATTTTATTTGTATTATCTATAAATATATATTATGAAAATAAATATTTGTGCTTCACACCGTTCACTTAAACAAATACATTATTTGTAATATTATTTGTTATGCACACCCTTCATCGAAGTAGTTTTTTTTTTTTTTTTTTAACTAGGTTTTACTTATTTGTAAGTATTGCAGATTAGATAAAGCCAAATTTATGCATATAAATATTAATTAAACTCCTCGACTAATACGTAATAGGTGTCTATATAAGCGTATTATGTATACAAAATACGATCAATATATAGGTACCTAAACAGAGTTTATACATCCGTTAAAACATTACTGCGCCATATTATTATAATAACCGCGCGCGCTGCAGTATGTTTATCTCGAATAATTATTTTAAACATTGTGTAATCGGCAAACAGTTTTGCCAAGGATGCTATCCGAGACCCGACAACCTGTTCGTATACACGAATATTTGAAGTCCACGTCGACCTACGTGCGATCCGTCAATATGCTGGAAACGCGCGTGTAAATATTTAAAAGAAAAATACAAAAAAAAAAAAAAATAAAAAAAACCCCGAAAGATTGTCGAGCGTCTCGGTCGTATGGTAAATAAGTCGACCGACCGACAGGCCACAACGTCTAAGCGAAAGTGTAGATAAAACGTTCTTTTTTTTTTTCTTTTTTCTTTTTAAATTTTAACCCATAACACTATTAGTTAACTTTTTTACATTTAACTGTACTATAGGCACCTATAATTATTAACTTTTATCTTCGTCGTAGATAAATACTCGGCGGTATAGTAATAATTAGAGACCGGCAGTTTATGCGTAAAACAAATGCATATGTATGCAGTGTAAAAATGATAAAATATGCATTTATATGCATTGAATAATATGTAACGATTTTTTTTTTTTAAAAAAAAGTGAATAAACATTAATCGCTTAAATCTGAAGTATCTACACTGTTGTAAAATTTAGATTCGAAAAGAGAAAATACAGTTCATTAATTTACTCTAAACGTGTATAAAATATGCAAATTATATGCCTTACTAATAAAATATGTCTTAACTCTAAAAAAAAAAATTTGGTCTATGAAATCAATGTGATTTGAAACGCCCACTTTATAAACCCCTTATGATCGTAAATAATATTATAATCAGTATAAAACATACAAATGCGTAATATAATTGCGGTCTCTGGTTATACATTTTCAAAAACCTTCAGTTATTATATTAATATAGACAATATAGTTAACGGTTTGGAGATGACGATAATGATTGCAAAGTCTGTTATTTCTCTACCGAAATTGCAATATGAATCGAATTCAGTCGATGTACACACACCTAACATTAATATAAAAAACGTGTAAATTACCGAGCGTTTACTAAATAATTAATAAAAAAAAAAAAAAATCGAACCGTGTGCTTTTTTCGCGTTAACTTACCCGCCGATTGGACTGTAAATAATTACTATTATAGGCATTCGTTAAATTTAATGATATTTTCATTAGCAGACGTCATCGTAATCGTATATTATTATCCGTATGTATTTTCTTGTCCGTCTACAGTCCAGCGAAAATTAGTATACAGTTATGCAAAACTTTAATAATTGTATCGCTGTATAGGATTAAATTCAAAATCTAAACACGTACCACTCGATTCAAAAAGGGGAAGAATTTTATCCACATGGCCAACACGCATAAATAATTGCAAATATCGATTATTGGCGGTTATTTATTGGCTCTATGGTCGGGTAGTATTTCGAAGATACGGTTCGTCACAGAGTAGGTACTCAAAAGACATATCCTGTTTAATCTCCTTTTTTTTTCTTTTTTTTTTTAAACCGGTCGTGATGAGTATATCAGTAGACGTAGACGTGTGTGTTTTAAACTTAACGCCAAGGCTCGAGTTCTAAATAATATAATTCGCTATCTATAATGCTATCTATAATAATACAATACGTTATCTATATATTATTAGGTACTTGTGTTTATATAGGGTTATTGTTTTAATTGTTTGAAAACAAATTTAATTGTACACAGATTACAGGGTCTTTCAAATTGTATTACTACAGTATGTGTTAGAGTTTCGGGAGTATGTTACAGTAACTGTATGCGTATTATAGTGACACATACAAAACAGCGTACCATATACGATTAAAAAAAAAAAAAACCTCTGGAAATCTGTGTGTAATTAGATTTTAAAAATAATCGAATATAAACTCTACATATGTAAAAAAAAAAAAAAAACAGGTAATACTCACTTCATTTTATAATATAGCATATAATTTGCAAGACCCTGTATACACGCTCCTATAATTTGTATACTATCGTTTAGACTTAAATATTAGAGTAATAATAATAATATTATCATTGAGCGTTTATTATAATTATTATTTATTAATGTGGATAATAATTACTATGACTAGAACGACGATAGCCCATCGTGTTATACCTATATAGGTACACGCTTGTTTGATGATTAAAATTTAATATGATGGTACCTCTATAAGTTAGCAATAATTTCGGTCAACGATAAGAAAAACGGGATCATTATTGATGAATGTATACAGAGTGATCAATAATTGTCGATAATACATTCATTATAGTACGAGGAGTTATTAACTTTTGTTCAGGATTTTTTACGAGAACAAATTGTGAAGCAAGTAGTTTCAAAATGTTATACTACCGTTATTTGTCGTGTCCCACTTATGTTTGGGGTTGAAACCGCCATTCGCTTTTTATGTACAAACAGCGAGGTCGTTGTATTAAAAATTACATACAAAAAAAAATATTAACTTTCAGTTTAAGTGCATTTCGGTGTTGCAATGCTTAATTTCCGGTCGCCTATTGACGATAAATTCCAATTTTAAGTATAAACTAGATAGGGGATGAGTAATAATATAGCGGAGCGTCCAAACGTGGGGAGGGGTGATGTACGGCGCGTTTGAATAGTGCTACATTACTCTCCACCTACCCGAACTTAAAAGTACAATATCTTGTTGATGGTAATACCTACATCACTTTGAGGACGTCTTGTTCGATATGTTATAGATTTCTCAACTCGCTCTGCGTACAATTCCTCTTCGTCTGTAGGCCATTGAAACCATACCGTTAAGTACACAAAACCTGCCTTTACACACATAACTGTTCCAGCTATAAAGTCTCTCCATTGGATTTCCGTGGGTTCATCGGTTAGAGCAATCGTAATGGATTGTGTACAAAATGTATAATGTTTAACACTATTAGTGTAGGAAAATGTCCAATACAGAATAATGTCCAGTCAGCGGCACAACTTGATAATTGATGGGCCCGTGTGAAAATTTCCATACTGGAGCCCTTACCTGCTATACCGGAATTTTGTAAATAGATAGTTTTTTTTATGTCTTATTCTCACATAGGTACTCGTAATTCGAATTCTCTAAACTCAAAAGAGTATAGACACTATTGTTCAATGTTACTATATTAAACCGAATAATATAATAAGTGTAGGGGAGATGTGGGGCACATTAAGACACAGCGCACAGTGAGACGATGTAAATAGATAACAGAGAAATAAAATCTAACGGTTCATACCGATATGCGCGGTCGATACGTAATGTTGAATTTAACGTTTCCATTCTGTAGCGGTTTGATACCGATAACCTGAATCATGTTTATCAACATTTCCCGCTATTCCGTTATCGAAACGAAAAAAAAAAAATAATAACGAGATATGCTTGTAGGAAAAATAGTAGGAATAACGTATACGAGATCGTGTATGACACACCCAACACTCGATAAATGCTTCGCTGTAACCAGTGTGTGCAAACGTTCTTGTACACAGTCCCTTTTAGTACAATCTGTCTATTTTAACCTCGGTCTCTCTAAATGCCTTCTCCCTGTACATAGGGTCTTCCTCGATCTTTGTTTCCGTCATACGCACGGTCCGAACACGTTTTCCGTCTTCTTTTAGCGGTCTCTGATTATGCATCGGGCCTTTGAAACTGAATTTGAAATTCGTCAATATTATAATACTACAATCTCCTCTATTCGTTGTTTCGAATATCGAAGTTCGAAACGCATGGAATCATAATGATTGTTTAGTAATTAATACGTTTAAATGTGTCCTGTAAATCTATAGCGAACATTTTTTTTTTCTTCAGATTTTATGTCAGCTTATACGAGCAGTATACAAGACAAACTTATAAAAATTAAAACAAGACAAAAATTTTTACTAAAAAATATACCCAATGGTTTACACGTTCAAAACATTATTAATTTTTAAGCATATATTTTACTTTGCGCATACCCGTCTACTTACAATATTATGTAATTTATTAACGTTTTTGTGTTTACACATCGCATAAGACATTTAATAATATTTTTTTTCGTTTCCCGAAATAAAACTAATATTAACTAAATCAAACACAAACACACGCACACCCGCGAGTTGTATAAAATATTAATTTACGATTTACGAATCATTTTTATTAATAGCTGATACATTGAGTACATATTTGCTTTTTTGTTTGGTTTTCTTATACACGCGTTTATACTCGCATATAGCGATGTGCAATGCTGCAGTTTGTTTTCGATATTAAGTTTACATTCTCGTTTTTTTTTTCGTCAACATTAAAATAAATAATATATTCCCTAAAAGCGTCGCGCTGTATCATAATATACACATTTTTTGCTCAAATCGGGAGAGCTGGTGCGGGAGGGGGGACGAAGCACCTCAAAACTAATTTTTTACACATTTTAGAGTACCTATCTACGCTAATGATGTATTTGCAGTGGACCGCACAACTAGAACTGTGCGTACTTTTACATTTTTAACAAAATGTATTTTCATTAAAATTTGAACTTTAAAAGCTTATTAAAAAATATTTACTACATTATGCAAAACTCGAGTTGAATAATCACAAGGGACGCTAATTTTTTTTATTTAAGTTTCATAGTCCCCTCTTGTTTTATTTTTCCGATTCGCGAGTACTTAATACAGTATGAGACTCGGTATATTCCCTATATATTACCTAAATAGATATGTAGGTACCGGGAATATGAACGGTTTTAATTTTTTTAAACCGCACAATGTATTTAGTGTATAATACGAGTATACAAATAGCTACTAAAAAAAAATAAATAATACGGTATTTATATAGCTGCTTAGAGCCGAGAATATAATATTTTCTAGTGAATATACGCGCAATAAAAACCGAAACGACTCGCACTTAAAAGCGACGACGATGACCTTGTTGCGGCGGTATATATGACGGTTTTTGTTTCTTTTCGCGAATTTAAAACACACACACACGCACACACACATATACATACGTCATACTCACATACATACATTTATATTATACTTACCTATAAATATTGTATACTTTTTGAGATTAAGTGCACACGTATGATAATCACGAGATCCTTGAATCCGGATCGCGCATTATTATTGTTTTAGATTCAGAGCACAGCGACGCATGATGTGTTGGTTTTAATATGATGCGTGCTCTTCATTTTCCGTACCACTTTT
Source organism: Cinara cedri (assembly GCA_902439185.1). Classification (NCBI taxonomy): domain Eukaryota; kingdom Metazoa; phylum Arthropoda; class Insecta; order Hemiptera; family Aphididae; genus Cinara; species Cinara cedri. The sequence goes on from CABPRJ010002375.1 coordinate 1,636,023, forward strand.
ATACCAGAAATACAATCGAGAAACGACAAGGAAGCTGTTTCGTAGCAGTTTCGGAGAGATTATTTTTTTGATTTCCTAGGCAGTTTTCATTAAAACTATGAGAAACCGTGTGTTCACGGCAGTACTAAATTGCAATATTTTTAATTTTAATTTTTTGTTGAAATTTGGATGAAAAATTATAAAGACGGGAAATTTCCACAGAATATTTATACATATTGGCATTTTCAAATTTAATTGAAATTTCGACGAAAATCGTAGAAATCACGGCGTTTCGAAACGCGCTTAACCGAACTTGGCTCAGAATCGGATTTCGTCGCCATCGCCGCGAACAGATATAAAATCAAACAACATTATTGTGTCCTGCATGTCCGACTTCCCGCCAACAACCGTCGGATACCAATCGGGCAGCATCAGCTGTTGTTTGTCGTTCGGTTTCGTCCTGTATACACGTTGACATTCCGTTTGTACCGCGCTGTTAATTTTTTTTTTTTTTCTGTTTATTTTTTCCACACAAACGGTGAAAGCTGTACGATTTTCGTTTTGTATATATGGGTACGCGCGCGCGCGCGCGTTATTCGCAGTGAATAATATGATAAATCGTAAGTCATGAATCTACCGTGAATATTGAACATCCGCGCCATAGACGTAACGGCATTACTCGGTGCCTAGATTGGTTTTAGGCGGGGCGGGGTTTCGCGGGTCGGGACACAACGGAAAATCTCGAGTATCATTCTCTAAACGCACACGCGTGCGTGTGATATAGTGATAGCAATATATTATTTTTATCCGTTCCCGGGTCTTCGGTTGTCCGTATACGTATACATACGCATCGGCAGCGAGTACAGAGTATTTAACGATAATCAATTATTATTATTATTATTATTATTATTATTATTATTGTGTAGGTACCTACGAGCGCGTTTGCTCTATCCGAAGAAGAAGTTGAGTTATTAACGTTTATTTTATTTTATTTTTTTTTTTTCCCCCCCAAAGTCGTTTCGAACGAGAGAGCCAATAAAGGAGTGAAAAATAAAAATATATGTTAACTCTTAAGTGCTCTCGGTTCTCTTTACGGAAAGCAATTTCGTGTTCGGCCACTGCTCGCCCCCTATATACATGCATGCTGCATCAGTATATGTGCCAAGGAATAAAACAAACCAAAAAAAAAAAAAAAAAAAAAACACCGATAAGCAATTATTATTATTATTATTATTATTATTATACGATCATTTGTAATGAAAAAAACAACTAAAAAAACACAAACGATAACGTTACTCGATTTAGTATATTATTTAATTTTAATATTTGAGATTAAAAAAATACACGCTTGTTATACCTAATAAAATTATTATCGTTTGCACAAAATATAGGTAAACGTGTATTGCATTTTAAAACGCAATTATTATTATTTATTTATTTTTTTACAAAATATATTCTTAAAATGCAGTGTTTCACACGCGGGTCTTGGCAGAGTTTTATAATTTTCTGTTTTTTTTTTTTTTTTTTTTTTTTAATAGAGTAAATTATTTATCTCTCTACAGCGTTTTTCCTTTGTCACAATTATTCTTAATTAACAGACTATAAAAAAAAATAATACGAGTATACACGGTACTCAAATGGCTGTTTTTGTAAATTACAATTAAATTGGCGAATAATATTCATACTTTATTAACAACAATTAATAAATTATCTCGAGTGCTTTTTTTTTTAAAAAAAAAAACCATAGTTAAGCCTTAAATGGTACCATAATATACGCTATATAAATGTATAATGGATATTTAAATTAACAAACGCTTAATATAAACAGTCTATTTTTACTTTTTTAGTCAACCGTTTGTGTATTCAAAGTTTATTCGCAGTGTTTTTTGTTTTTATTAAGCGAGATATTTGAGTGTGTGATATACCACAATTTATTTAAAAATGCTTAAATCTCGCGTAAAAATTAAAATACCGTAAATAATAACAAATATACAAAACTGATAATGTCTTTGTATTTAAATTTGATAATAGGTTAATTTGCTCTGGTTTTAAAACTAAAAGCACGAAATTGGTCTTGAAAATTGTCTATTTCGTATACGTTTATAAGCCAGAGACGACACATGTGAATGTGTAGCGTTCTATTCAGTGTGTAAGGCGCCTGATAGCTTTCAAATTGTATAGAAATTGTTTGGCAGCTGCATTGGTGTACAGCTCTAAAGTGTATTCGTCCCGCGTCTGTTAGCAAACTTCTTGATTCCGTCCTGAATGATGATGGATGCGATATCTCTAGATGGCGATGGATGATGTTGTTCCTATCGAACCGTTATGCTGCCGATAGTATTTTTTATTTTATTTTTATGGAATGTGTTTTAAACAATTTGAAAAATAAATCGCAACGCGTTTTTTAATTAATTATAATAATATTATCATCTGTAATGTGATAACGATAATAATATATCAACTGAAACTCGGGTGCCCAACTAAAAGTCACATACCTATTAACACATTTTCAAAAATAAATTATTATAAATTTGTATTGAAAGAGAGAGCATTTCAGTACAACATTTTTTAAACTAAAAAAAAAATAATGTAAAACAATATAAAAAATATGCATGATAAAGTTATGTACACAGAACACTTGAAACACGATTAACTATAACAAATAAAGTGTTTAACGAAAAAGAATATTTGAATCCACCACAGCATTATATACGTATACTATATACGGATTTTCGTTGGTTTTGGAAGGTGTAAACAAATAAAATGAACGGGCTGGGTGGTATACAGAAATCTCGGTTCTTTAGGTAATCATAGTTTAGCACGCCACTGGCCGCAATAAAAAGACACGAAGGCATAATAGTAACAATAACAAATATAATCCGTTTTAAGAGGACGCCAAACCCGTATCTACTGTCTGTATGTCTCAGACTAACGGGCAACGTGGCAAAACTTTCGTTATTTAGAACATATATTGTAGAGTTAAGATTGAAATTGGAATTTAAACACAAATGACAAAACTCAAAGCGGATAATATTCTGGAGGGTTGTGCGGAACTTTTTTTCTAAAATAAACTGTCATACAAAAAAGTTACAGCTATTTAAAAAAAAAAAAAGTAAAAGCTCACACAGCCGTAATTTTTTACGCGACAAATATTTTGTTTCTTAAAAAGTCGAATATTTTGCCGGTTATAGTTAGACCGAGACAACGGATTCGGGCGTGGCGTCCGCTAGATAATATTTGCTATCCTTATACGAATATCCTTACAATCCTTACACGAAATCAAGGGTGACATTACATTATGCACATCGAACGTTATGTTACTACACTCGTTCGCTTCTGCGGTTGTACCTGAAAAAAATATACCGGTCAATGTAAACCGCGAAGTACGCCAATGTCCGTACGTGTCACGAGCGTTTTCAACGTTTAAAAAAACTCGTATCATATTGAAAAATTTAATTTTTTTTTTTTTTAGATACTTTTTCGGAAAATCTCGCGGAGGGAAAAGCCGCGACCCCCCGCGCGTGCGCTTTCGCTTGAACGAATAATATTTTATTGACGTACCCGTTTTAGTACTTAAATATTTTAAACGCGTTCCTGTTGCCGCGCATACAGCTGAGCAGATAATAATGTAGCAGATAGGTATCTCACACAAATACCGGATCGTAAAAAACAAACCATAATTCGAATAATATTGTATTGGCGCGATAAAAAAAATACGATAAAAAAAAAAAAATAATAATAAAATAAATAAAATTACCAAAACGCGCGTTTATAATATTATAATACATTGTTTTCGTTTGGTTTTATTTATTATTATTTTTTTTTTCTATCGCGAGTGTATCAATAATACTATAGGTAGGCAGCAGGTAGATGTTAGGTAGGTGTTCGATACAAAAAAAAAAATAATAATAATAAAATATAAAATCCCCCACGAAAAAATAAAAATAATAATAATAATAATAAAAAAATATTACGCGAACAAAAGAAGGATACAACCGAACGGGCGAATCGCGCCGGAATATTTTCAACGCAAACACGACAGTGCGCCCGATAACGGAAACGGTTTCCGGTCGCGCACGGATTGCACGGGCGTTTTCGCGGACAACGCGCGCGTCAACGGTATTTTTATTGTTTTTTTCGCGCCCCGTCGATCGATTATAATATTACGACGCGTAATGAGATTGATATGAACCGTGGTTGAAAAAAAAAAAACACATGTAATATATTTTTATAACCGCGTATAGTTTTCAATGAAACTTAATGATTTAATACCGTGTGTTAATACAGTCGCGACACGCACAGTGCCGATTAGACGACTCCGGATTACCCGAGGACGATTGTGATTGTTCATTTCGAAAACAGTTTTGGTTAATTCGTTTTCGTCCGCGGAACGCCCGCCCGTACCCGGGACGTTAATTTCGTTGGTATGTTTTTTTTTTTTTTTTCGGAAAATAATAATCGACGCTATTTATAAGCGCACGTTTCGTCGCGGATTACGCCGTGACGGACGCGGCGAGGGAAAGAAAAAAAAAAAACGAAAACGAAAACGAAACACTCGCACGACACGCGGGTATCGCGTTATCGCGGCACACGGCGCATCGTCAGCCGCGGATCGAGCACATCACATTATCGGTCGCGTTCACGGGCGGGGCGGTGCGTTTTTTTGGTTTTTTTTTCCTCCCCTCCCCCGTCATTATTTTTTCCGAAACGGACGTTTCAAACGCGGTGTTCTTGGCGCACGACGGCCGGCGCACTCGCGCCGCGTGACGTTTTCACCGCAGATCGGACCGGCGAAAACGCAACCCGCGTGCGTGGAAAAAGAGGTGAAAAAATAAAAGCGTCCTGCGCGTTATCGCGTCGTTACCATCGTTGTCGCCGTAATCGTATTCCGCGTTTCGATATCGGAATTATAATTTCGTGTTTCGTTACGTCGCGCGCGTTTGTTTTAATTCGTTTCATATTTTTTTTATTATTTTTTTTTTTTTTTTGTTTCAAATATAACGCACACGGCGCGCGCTCGCCCGAACGTGATCGACATCAACCGCGGTGATTGATGGCGAACCGTAAGTACCTTTCTACCGCGCGTCGTGTACGACGCGTCCGCTTGTTCGCTCGCGCGTGTGTGCGTGTGTGTGTACAGCATAAGCGTACGCGTCGAAAATAAAATAACGTCGCGTAAAGTTCGTCCCGCCGGGTGACCTTCGGGACTCCGAAAAGAAAAGAGTAAAAAAAAAAAAAAATTCAATCGCTTTGGCCGCGCCGCGACCGTTTCACCGTCGTTACGGCCGTTAAACGTTTGCCGAAACGCGGACGTCCGATTCCGAAACACGCGTTGACGACACCGCGCGCCCTCTTATCTCGTCGTGCGTCTCGTTCGAACGGCAACGGTTTCTGTACAGACTGGACACGGGTTCGCGGGAAACCCCGTCCGACTCTCAAAGACCGGCCCCGGACGAACAACGTCCTCCCCGCGGTTTTTTTTTTCAGTTTTCAAACGGGACACGGTGCCCGCCCGGGACGGTGGTCGAACGATTCAGACCACCGGAATTGCGCGGTTGGCGAATTGAGCAATTGGTTGAACTCGGGGAGGAAACAAAAAAAAAACACTTCTCGTCCGAAGCGCATATTGTATACTACGTCCATGAATAAACTTCGGTGCTCGAAACGAACGGTTCTGCGAAGCAACGTGTTGCGGTCTCGTTCGTTTTGCGGGAGTAACGTGAACGATTTCTGTTTTTCATTCGTTTTTTTTTTCTTAGATAACTCTACCCAATTCAAATAATTTTTATCGTTTTTCTACCGACGTTTTCTTATCCATTCAATACGGGAATTAAACGTTTTTTTTTTTTTTTCTTTTTGTAAGAATTTTTGTTATTTTTTTTCCACGTGTCCCTCTATTAACAATATACTTATATTTCCAAATATTATCAAAGTAACACGAGTACTTTCTATTAGTAACTCGTCATAAACATTAAACATTTTTCAACGTCTTTTTATTTTTTAAAACATTATTATCAATAATACATACGAATTTATTCCCCGTGAAGGTCTGCAGGTCTACAAGTTAGGTGTTTGCGGAGTTGATAATACGTTAAAATGTAATGTGATATTTTATATAACGAGTATAAACAAGTACGTACATGAATTAATCATTTTTCATTTTTATTTGAAGAACGAAAAAAAGTTCCTTTGTCTCGGTCGTTACTAACATCGTTATGAATGAAACTAGTTATTTTCTTCGATCCTGGAACGAGCTTGGAATCAGTTTAATTTCAACAAGATGAAAGCGAACTAATTTCTTTTTATAAAGAACTTTCCAAACACTGAAAAATTCAAAATTAAATTAGTAATACTAGCGGTTGTTTTTTTTTTTTTTTAATATTTCGGTCAGCCAGTAGTAACTGCGTTTCATATTTCCAGAATCTGTTAATCATATTTTTCGTTGTGTATAATATGTTTAGGTAATGAATACATTTGCATATAAACCACATACGAGTTATACAACCGTTTGTTCGGTTCAGCAGCTCACAACTCCCATATCCATTGATTATTTATTAACAAGCGCAAAACTATAAATTTATTAGAAGTTTCGAGACTTTCAATCTCTCGCGCGCCACAAAGTAAAACGTGTTATTTTACTTAATAATATTTCGTATTTATTATTTTCTCGTTTTTATATCCATAAAGTATATTAAAAACAACAACAAAAAAAAAAAAAAAAAAAAAACGTGTTTGACATACCCACCTGTCTATATGTTATCTGCGTCGTGATTGTTATAAGTAGAGGGACGAACAATTATTATTTATAACACATTGAATTTTTTTACTATTTTTAGACGGCGTCCTAAAGACACGACGTTTCGACGATTGTCAATTTTCGTCACGTGCGCTTTGTATCGTTACTATCGACTTTTTTTCGGTCTATAAAACGCCGGGTTTTACCGCGTCGATCGCGTTAGTTCGGAAATTAAATTCGTGATGGCTATTATTGTGTGTGCATGATAATATTGTCGCCTGCGAGCTATGCGCATGTTTATGGATTTCTTCACGCCAAAACCCGTACGGTTTAAAAAAAAATAAAAAATAAAATAATAATCACTAATGAATAAAAAAAAAAAAAAAAACGTGTAACCGTGTGGTATTAATTAATTATTATTGCTATCTGAAAAGGAAAACGGAACCGAACGAAATTAATATTATTGATGGCGCGGTGCCAACAACGCGCGGCCGTAGCGGGCTCCCCGGAGCAACGCGTTCGACACCGTGCGCTGTTGGTCACGAATTCACGACGGCGAATCGCGCGTTCAAACTTCTAAACTTTATACAATGCAACTGCAACGATAACAATAACAATCCGTTCTAAATGCGCGTTCGGTGCCGTAGGCCCGCAGAGGAATGTGGAAGTTTCGTTCTCGGGGAGGCGGGCCGACGTGGGCGACACCGAGGGGGTCTAGAACCCGGACGGGTTTTTTTTTTTTTTTGTTTTTTACGTATACGACCAATGACTTGTTACGTGCAATACAAAACGCAAAACGCCAAGTGTGAAACGTGCCGCGTTATCAATGGTTCGTTCGTCTGTCGTTGATGTTAAAATGTCCCCGACATCGTACGCTACATTGCAGTCACGGGCGTCGGCGGAGTGAATACAATTTCGAGATAGGGGAGGGGGGGGGTTAGTGGGACTCTCCCCCATACGTTTTTCGGCTCGGCGCCCTTCGGCGTTTCTATTGAATAACGCGCGCGCTTACTATCGAAACGTTTCGCTTTCGTCGATAGACGCGGACGGTGTACCGCAGAGACCCTTGACACAGCTACGGTCTCGTCGCCCAACCGGTCACGGCGATCGATTCCTTTGCGCTTTCCGTCTCGCGGACTTTTCAAACCGGACAAACCGTGCGAGTGAAAATTCGACCGTCCCGCGAAACGGCCGGTGGCGGAAACCGGGTTCGGCTTTGCGGTGCCCGTACAACGGCGGTACGTGCCCGCGCGCAACGGCCGTGTTGTAGCGCGTAGAAAACGGTTCGGCGGTGTGCGACTCTGTGCGGTGCGAAACGTGCGGCGGCCGCACAAAAAGACGCGCGCAAAGACGAAGGGAGGGGTTGGGGGGAAGGGGAGGGGGCCCGCGTCGCCGCCGGACCCGCGGCCGTGGTGGTCGGAAAGACGCGCCGTCGCCGCCGCGCGGACGTCGCTTCGCGCGTACGCTTCATTTCCCGCGACACCCTTCGGACCGCGTGTCCGCCCGTTACAGCGATACCGTAGAGAGCCGTGCGCGCGAAATCGCCGTGGTCAACACGCCGGTCGGTTACGTCCGACGGGCGTACGGCCGGCGCGGTTCGACTATGCCCGTGTAAAACAGTACCGATTGTGCCGGCGATTGTACCGCGGGTCGGTCGGATTCGCGCGTGCCCGGCGGTGCGGGGCGTGGGGAGGTCGGAGTTCGGTAGCGGGCCGGGCCGAAAAAAAAAAAAAAAAAAAAAAAATGTTCGTATGGAACGGTTCCAACGGGGGCCCCGGCGACAACGTTTTATCTTATATCCACACACGAACATTACTTTTTTTTTTTTTTTTTTTTTTTTTTTTT
>CABPRJ010002375.1:1644898-1674559 GCA_902439185.1 Cinara cedri
TTTTTTTTTTTTTTTTTTTTTTTTTTATCGCCTCGCTTGTATACGTATACGCATACGCAATAAAGGAAATAATATCAAAACGAAAATGGCGAACAATGGCTTACGGCCGGGGCCGTGTATCCGAGAGTCGCGCGTAGAACAATAATAACATTTATAGCGCGTGTACAAAAAATACGTATAAGTTGACGCGCGAATTTTTTTCTCTTTCTCTCTCGGATATCGACGCCGGGGTCGACGTCACGATCGGGCCGTAAAGATAATGGCGGTTTTTTTTTTCCTCCCGAATCCACGATAACGTATCGGCGCGCGTTTCGCGTGCGCTGTACAGAGCGCGCCGGGCAGAGCCGCGCCGAGAGTGACCGGCCGGCGGCCGCGCTTTTTCGTATTTCGCGCACGCCGGGAGCCCGTGAATCCGAACGCTCGCCGGCGAATTTCGTCCGGCGGAAACGAACGGAAAACCGCGCCCGGCACCCGTGGAAAAAACGGCGGAAAAAAAAAAACGAAAAAAAACGCGCGGCTCGCGGCTACGCACCGTCGCACCGCAACCGCATTGTTATTGCACACGGTGTTCTGTATGCGCGCCGTTTGTTTGTACGGGCGCCGCGTGATCGTTTTCTCGACGGCGACGGTTCTCGTGATGTTTCGAACGGCGAATCGGCACGTTAAATTTCTGCGTTTGTTTGTTTGTTTTTTTTTTTTATTAGGTATCGTTTCCTCGTCGCCGATACGACACGTTCGTCGGCGGATAATACATTAACAATATTAATTATTGTCTACGCGTCAGAAATGCCGAATGCCGCGGAGCACCGCGTTCAGATCATAACAATACAACGTGTACGCCCGTCTCTCCCCTCCACCCACGAATAACGAACGCATAATCAATATTTTCCGGGCACGTGCGAACCGTCCGGATCGGAAAACGATTCTGATCGGAGCCCGGGCGAACCGACCGGGTCGTATCGTAAATATAATAATGTCGCGACAGCCGTTCGGTTTCTGCCGGCATAGCCAAAGTGACCCGAGACACCAATCGAAATCCGCGTTACGGCCTCACGGTATTTTACTGGGAAAAAAAAAAAAAAAAACGTCAGTGGGTCCGTTTAGGCGTAGAGAACTATTGTCGTTGAAATAAAGTACATTGCCGAGCGAAAAAAAAACCCGCACGTCTCTCGACGTGTACGGCTCGGGCTGTTTTCGTCGAAGGTTCCGAGGCCCCGGAAAAAACGCGTCATAGTGAATAGAAAAAAAAAAAAATAATAATAGTAATAATCGGACGGTTTTCGTGGTAAAAGGCGGGCAAGTCAGAATTTATCATTTTTCGGGTTATACGGTTATACATGGTATGGGGCCATTCGGTTGATACCGAACACGATTTCCTGCTGCGTCTGGCGGTCACCAACCGCAAAACGAAAACGGTTTACGTACGTAATACGCGCGTAAACGGTCGGGCGCGCGTGTATGAAATCGTTTATCGCGAGAACAGCCGAGCGCCGCGGACGCGTTTCGACGTTCGACTCGACGCGAAAACCGCCCGACCGCCTCACGTCCGTCACACCGAGGATATCTAAAACGGGGAGAGGGGGGGGGGTCCTTAAATCGCGCGCGTGTGCCGGTGACGTTTATTTTCTCGTCGCGCGCGGTAACACGTATCGCGCGATATTATTATCGTCGTTATCGTAAAAGACCCGCGGCGGGGGAAAAAAAAAAACAACCAGCCAAACGAACGACCCGCGCGAATACATTTCGCCGATCGCGTCGCCGCCGACGCGATGTGCCGTCGACGTTGTCGCCGCGTGACGGTTTACGACGTACCCTGTACATTACGTTGCGCGCAGAGGCCGCCGGCGCGGCCGCGTCAACGTTCGCGCCCGATTTGTCGACAGGTGCGGCGTACCGGAACGGGGCCGCGCGTTTCAGACCCTGAAAACGACGAACCGGGCGAACGCCGCGCGCCGCCCCGTCCGGTCCCGGTGCCGTCGCGACCGTCGCGTCCCGCGGCCCCGCGCTTAGCGTCCGGAGGAATTTTATCGGGCCCCGGGCCCGGCGCGATAACGGCGGTAATAACGGCGGGCCGAACCAGTTTCCCCCCGCCCCCCCCCGTCGCGGGCCGAGCCGTTAGAGGTTTTCCTTCCGAGACCGATACGCGCTAATGGGGTCGGTGCGTGTATGCATTACGTATACGTCGCACACCCCGCGCGCACGCGTATAATATCGTTATTTATGCGTGTACGTTTACGTGTGTATGCGCGCGCGTGTGTGCGTGCGCGTGCGTATTATACGATCGTAATTGTCGTGTGTGATTTTTTTCGTTTTTTTTCGTCCGGGCGGGAGAAAAAAAAAAAACGTAAAACGTACGCACGCCCCGTTTCCCGTGTGCGCTACACGAGTGTGCACTGCGTATCACGGTGGCGTACGGGATCCCGGGAATCGCGCGCGCGTCGACCGCCGCACCAGGCGCGTTTTACGCCGCGGCGGACGGTGTGCCGGCGAGGGGGAGGGGGAAAAAATCCGCGACGAGCGAAATCCGACCACCGCCGTCGTCGCCGAGTACGCGGGCCCCACATTGCGTTCCCGGCCCTTGCGTACGAGAAAACCCCTGACGTTCGTCAAATCGCGGGGTCAAAGAGAGAGAGAGAGAGAGAAAAAATCATAAACAATTCGCAATGCTCGTTCGCTTCTGCGAAACGGCCGGTACGACGACGCTGTGTGCACGCGCATGTAGCGCGTGTAGGTAAATCGAATTTCGGTCGGGCGGAATTTTCACAAACGACCGTTGTAAGTGAATTGCATTTTTTTCCCCGCGCAACTGAACAAAATAACGGATAACAAAAAAAAAAAAAAACGAGAAAATTCCGAAATTCCGGTGCGACCGGCGACCGTACGCACGTGTTGAAATTAAACGTCGACGATTCGGCTTCGGTTTTCGGAGGCGATTATTGCTTTTGAAACGGCCGACACTTCGTGTTTTATAGAGCTAGGTAACACTCGACATTCGATGTCGGTTTTTTGGGTTTTTTTTTTTTTGTAACCTGTTGAGAATCTAGCGAAATTTCTCGAATGTCTCGCTTCTTTCAAGATTTGCATGTGTCCATAGTTTTTTTTTTTTTTGTCACCAACACGCGATAAAGTGCAAGGCGCTGATTTTCAAAACGAATACCTCTCAGAATCGTACGAAAAACTCGAAAACCGTCCCAGTATAAATTATAAACGGATTCTGTGTCACGATATTTCCCCCGTGTTTGTTTTGACCTTGAAACGAGCCGATTGCGCGAATACCGACCGGCGGCCAGGGCCGGGCGGGACCGGCTAATTGTCGAGCGAACTTCGTGTGGACCACGGTCGGTTTTGAACGGTTTGACCGACGAGAACGGTAAAATGCGGAAGACTGTTCGTTAAAATAATGGAATCGCGTGATAAATAATTGTAGAAACGTGGGATACGACGAATGAAGTACAGGTACTCGAGTTATCCGACAGTCGTAACATAACGATCTTACATAGACGCCGTTCGCCATAAACCGGGCTCGTATACGGCCTAAAGGGGTTCTATCAATCGGTTTCGTTTTTTTTTTTTTTTTTTTAGATTCTAAACGGAGCGAGAGGCAAGTGTTGATTTTACAATGACGTTTCGGTTTTTCGTGGACAACTTTGCTCCGATTTACAACGATGGCGATTTTTCTAAAAGGAAATCTGACTGCTGGGGAGTTACGTTAGCGAGGTCATATTTCGATTTTTCCGAAAGTTTCCCATGTAAACGGGAAAAACCGGGAATACGGGTAAACAATGTCAAACGAATATTATTAAAGAAAACACGTAGTGACGCGTACGTAATTATTTTACCGCAATATGGCGTAATGTGTGTGTGTGTATATATATATATTTATACGTTGTCGACAGAGCGACCGAACTCCGCTCAGAATAGTTTTCTCGTTTGGCGATACGGTTCGGTCGTCGTCACTAACAGCCGGCGCACCCCGCCGTCCCGGGCCCGTCCGTAACACGCGGCCGAAAACGCGCGTCGTCCGGTCGCGTAACGGTTTGACGGGCCGCGCTTACGGACGTCGGCCGCGCTTCTCGCCGTACGCTCCGTAACGCCCGGCGGGCGACCCGCGGCCCGGGGTTTTCTCGAGCTTTTTCTCGGGCGGTCTTTCACTCGTTCTCGGACGGACCGCCGGCGGCGTGCCCCCGTCGCCAATTGCGTCCGTTCGTCCGTTCGTCCGGGAGCTGCCCGCGATAAACGCGCCGTGCGGCGTGCGGACGGCGCAACGGTTTTCGCAACACGCGTCGCCCGAACGCCCGGTAATCATAATATTATTGTACAGGTACGTACAGGCGTACGGCGTCTACCTTACGTGTACGATCGGTAGTCCAAGGACGGCACGGCTCCTCGTGACTCGCGTGTACGCGTATACATCATGACTAACGAAAAACTACAATAATAAATATAATAATAACGATAAGAAAAAAAACAAAAAAAACAAAAAAAAAAAATACGCGTCGCGAGGAGTGTTGTGTCTTGTGTCATGGTAATGCGACGGCAAACGACGTTTCTCGTTCCTTTTTTTTTTTTTTTTTCTTTTCTGTATACGATATTCGGGTCGCACGAGTTGCATTTAATAATTATATTATACCATAGCATATACTGTGTGTGTGTGTATATATATATATATATCATACAATATTGCCCGCGTGGGAACATCACGGACGGAGCCAAAGACGCGAAATCCGCAGACGACTCGCCTTGCCGCCGTCGTCAAAGTCAAAGTCGCGACCGAAGGCAGAACGGCGTTAGAACAATATATACAACTAAAAAAAAAAAAAAAAAAAAAACATTAAGATTTAAAACGGCGAAAATTCAGAAAAAAATTGCATTCGAAATTCTGAGCTAGGCGCGACGAGACGAGGGATGTATACGTGTTTTGCTGTGTAGGGTGATCGACTCATCGTCCAGTGCCGGACATTTTCTCGACATTTATTGAGTGAATTTGATTTGTGTTTCTTTTTCAAATATTCGCAATTGAAAACCGTTTAAAATTTAGACCGGAGCAGTAGGGAGGAGGAGCAATCACTTTCATTTCGATTTTGAGACGATAATTCATAATCCTTCCTTGGCCCGCCATTCTAAACTTTAAACTATTTTAACTCGTAAACGCTTGATCAGATAATAGCGCGGTGCATACTACGTACAGATATTCGTATTATAAACGGTTTTCTTTTTTTTTTTTCCGTTGTCCAAAACCTACGCGACGCATTGTTTTATAGATCGCGTATAGTTAATTGACACGATACTCGGCGTTCGGCGTACGGCTGTAAAAACTATTTCAACTAATTCCGTGTACTCTGCTGCAGTATTTTGGAGTGCATTTAAATTATTTGAACAATTAAAATTGAAAAAAAAAAAACCCATCAATAAACGCCACGAAACCGTTTTTTTAGTAGTCCCTCTTCTATTTATAAATATAATAAAAAAAAAAAAAACGTACGCTCGTTAACGCGTTCAATGTTTGTTTTAATGAACCCTTGATAATTGGTTTTCTTAAATTTCACTATACCATCGGGGCCATGATGTTGACCCGCATACTTACACCACACCGTATGTATTATTATTAAATATTCCCGATAAGTTTACATGAATATTTCAAAAAATAATCGTTTCGTATAAGTTATTTTTTTAGTACGCCGGACGATCGTTTTTGTACACAATTAATTATCATCATTTATGTGCCACGTAGTAGGTATCTATGCGTACCTACACACGAATTGCACCGAATCCGCTCGTTGATGAGAAAAGCTATCGCAATATTGTTTTTTACATTTTAGATCTTGGGTATAGAGCGAAGAAGATGAGTATTATACGGTTTTACCAGGCGGTGGACACTATACTTCGAGTCGATAGTGTGATCAGTGGCCATTTTATTTCAGATGCTGTTATGCAAACTATGATTTGCGTGTGACGACAAACGTACAAACACTAACCTAACCTAACAATATCACATACTTACGCAATGCAGAATTCGTCATTATTCTCTGACGATATTCTTATTTCTCTTGTTATTATTTTGAACCGTTCGAACTCATTTCGCCCTCTCTCCCCTCCCCTCTAATTCGACAGATCTCAGTTTTCTACATCCAGCAGTCTTTGGCGCTCCTATCTCTCCATCGCTGTCACTGGGCCGTCCTCTTGGTCATTTTGTGTTCGGGTTCTGTCTCCATCTTGTAGCCAAATTGATGAACATTTCTGACCTCTACATAATATGACCTATTATTCCTGGGGATTCCAAATATTTTATTCTTCCGTACAATTGTACGATGTTTCTCGGTTTTCCCTTGACTCGTTTTCTCCTTGGATGTTGCTTTTTGGTCCAAATATCCTTCTAAGAATCTTTCGTTCGAATGCAATTAATTTATTTTCGTTAGTTTTTGTTGTAACCCATGTGCCGCGCGCATATAAGCAAGGCTATATGATCTCACGAGCACTTAACGTTATTTTCGTCCTCCATGAAAGAGTCTTTCATTATATATTCATAGAGTCTTAATTCAAAATAGCATCTATTCTTTGCTACTAATCTTCAATTTATTTTTTGTGGCTCTTCTGACGTTCTCGTTAGCGTTTACCCCTTAATAGTTATTAAAAATTTGTTAGTTTGTGGCAATACTTGCACAAAGTTATAATTTCTAAATAATATATATATATATATTATAATTTACCTATTTTCGTTGCATATAAAAACTGACCGATTTTTCCATCGTACTGTGCTACTAATGGAGTTTGTTTTCAGTATCATTTCGATATTATTCTTTAGCGTTTTCCCCCTCCCCCCGGATAACATTTTTTCAGTTAGTAAATTCCAAACTGTTTACAATTGTTTACGTCATGTCTTAAACTGTTTTTCGCCCATCGCTACTTTATTTTTTAACGATTCGTCTAGATTCCCAGTTGTGCTCCTAAAACATGTAAAAAAAAATAAAAAAAAAAAAAAACAACTGGTAAAACACAAGACTTATATTATAATAACCGTATGGTTTACCGCTCCGAATCGTTTCTTAATTGCACTGATTTATATCGTTTTAGTACACAAACTAAATTGCCATTTTTATTTTAATCACTATATTAGACGCGTATGATCATAAAACAAAACGATCAACCTTAATTTTTATATTGGTATATATTTTTAAGAACCGTAATAATCTACATTAGTATTACGATATTATTATTTTAATCAGAAAAAGAATGGTAATAAACTAATAACTATATATTATACCAATCGTTATAACAATTTTCTAATCTTAAAAAAAAAAAAAAAACTATAAAATTCATAATAAAAATATCTTAATAATCGTTACCTATTATACAAAAGGATTGTTCATTTTATAATAATAATAATAATAATAATAATAATATTTTACTGTCAAAAAAAGTTCCAATTTAAAAAATAATAATCCACAAGGAATGTTTGTGACAAACACTGCAAAAGCATATAACTTGTGGCGGACGCAGCAGTTCAAGTTTTAAATACGTAACACGATAGAAAAAAAATGTATTACAAACAGTATAAAATTTTAAGAAAAATCACAAAGCATAATAATTTTAATTTAATAAATTTAATTATTCGATCATAAAAATGTCATACTCAAAATAGGGTTTCAAATTTAAACGCCTATGCCTGCCCCCATAAAAATAAAGTAAAACGGATTCTGACTACGCATAATCGAATAGGTATTAATGAATTTGATTTCGACAAAACTAATTCGGGTTTTTCGAATGTCATTAAAAATTGCTCGGTGACAACATCCGAAGCGTGCCCCGGACTTTGAAGATTCAAACTGAACCAGACCGATAAACACACTTCAAATAAGACAGGATGCCCGGGGTACGTTCCTCTGTTTTGACCATTTTCTCGCGTGAAAAAAAAAAATAATAATAATAATAATAATAAAGACAACTTTTACACGTACTCGGGGAAAACGGGCGTTAAAAAAGAGCCGAAGTCCGACGGGAGTCGAATATTATTCGTTCAATCGATTCGATTTGTTATTCTTCTGTTATAGTAGGTACATAGATTACGTGATTAATGGCACATATTATTGTAACACGAGTTAAGATAACGGCTCGAAACGTGCGTTGGTAATAAAAAAAAAAATACAAAAAAAAAAAACTCTCGAACTCCATTATTATGTTGTACATATAATACACTACCATGTAGGTGTACTACGAGTACACAGACTTTTTTTTTTTTTTTTTTTATTTTCCGAATAAACTATAAGGTCGTTCGATAAAAGTTCGGTTAATATATGCGAGTGTATATCTACCGACAAGAGAGTATATTATAAATTACGGCGATAATATAATAAATAATTACTCGATTATAAGATGAACTGAAAGATTACAAAAATATTATTTCGTTGTAACGTGATTGTGTACCTGTTATATACATGGGTAGTGATTATGGTTATTCAGCAAAACCTAAAAAAAAAAAAAAAAACAATAAAAAATTAATAACCATCATCACGATTTCAAACAATGCCAACGATTAGGTGTACGGTTCGGGTACACGTGTAGAAAAAAAAAAAATTCAAACCAAGACTGACATCGTCGGACACGTACGAAAAGTTCTTTTAAGGGAATTGCCAGGGCCGGACTAAGCGCGAGCATTGCTTTTTAGGCGCATTTTTTTTTTTTTTTTTTTATAGCCCATTGTTGCCACCCAAGTAATATAATCTAAACATAATTCATAAACAACATCTCGTACTTAAGCTGTGGAAATTATCTTTTAATAGATTTAAATTTGTTAACAATAATATTTTAAACGTCAGAATATGCTTAATTTTGTGGCGCTTTTTGTGTGTTGCTAAAAAAAAAAGTATCAATAAAAAAAAAAAAATTAAACAGTAAAATATAACTCCCGTCATTACCTACAGGTACGTGTCTACCTTACCTATACGTCAATTCAGAGACCGGATAAATAGATATTTAGACCGATTTTCCTCCAACGGGCATCATTCTAATACAGTGAATGCCGACGTGGGCGGTACCGGCTCCTTGTGGGCTTTTTAACTTTAAAGAGGCTCTTTTACTCGAGGAGATGTTAAAAGCGGCGATTCTACTGTGACTTTCATTATTAAAAACAACTATATTATTATTGAAACAGTTCTAGAAAACGCATAACCTATTGCAATGAGACTGTTTATCTGCGTACAATATAAAATAATTTGATAATGTAATATTTTATACACACTACAATAACAGCGAAATGGTAAAAAACTAGCTTTTATCTTATCGTATCGATGCCTATAAGCTTCGTTTAGTCCCATTTTTATACGGATATTTTCGAAAATTGTATTCTTGCATTTGTATTACATGAAGTGTAAGTAATTTAGTGTGCTTGCACCAGTTGTACGTTATCTAGTTATACTCATTCGTAATTATAATAAAATGTCCAAGCACAAAACGTGAAGTCAATATTTATTTTTCACTTTAATTAAATGGCTGATTATAAAAATTATACAGTAATTTTTTTTAAATTTATTGGGGGCGATGCGAGGTTTTGAAAATCTAAAAGAGGCGTTGAGTAAAAAAAAGGTTGGGAAACACTGTTCTAATAGCGATTCGATAGCAAAGTGATAAGAATTCTGAAATAGATTCGAATTCAGCGTGAAAAGCGTGCGCGAAAGGTTTGGTTACAGTTTGATTATGCGTGGTTGGTTTGAAAAGAATTTTGTTTGAAACGTTTGAAAACCAAATAATTGCACTGAAAAAATTGTAAACCAAAAACTATAACCTGTTTCTTATCGCACCGTCACTATTCGCATCATGGATCGGGCCGATCGATGAAAAATGTCAATACAGAAAACACTCTAAACGGCTACGCGTCGCTCACACTATGACGTGTTAGGCACAGTAAATAGAAAATGTCGATACAGTAAGAGGGGGGGGGGACATTAGAAAATCTCCCGCACGGATCGGCGACTATTATAAAACGGCGAGAGAGCGACGAGAGGTTTTTGTCGTATACATACGTGCGCATATTTTCACGGCCGTAGACGTTTCCGGTCAGTCATTAAAAAAAAAAAAAAAAAAAAAAAAAAAACCCCGTTATTAA
The DNA here is from genome assembly GCA_902439185.1 of Cinara cedri. Lineage (NCBI taxonomy): Eukaryota > Metazoa > Arthropoda > Insecta > Hemiptera > Aphididae > Cinara > Cinara cedri. The sequence continues at coordinate 1,654,998 of CABPRJ010002375.1, forward strand.
TTACACAGGCACGCATAGGCGCCGCGCAACGAACGACTTGTTGAGAGTTGTTGACTTATAGTACGCTAACACGCGAGTTTTCGCGACCTGCACTTTTAAATTTCGTTTTCCCTCCCACCTCGTACAACCAACAAACCGATGGGGGAAAAAAAAAAAAAAGTGAATAAAAGTCACTCGGACGCGCCGCTTTTTCCCTCCCCTTTTTTTCGTATTTCATTCTACGCTCGCCCGAAATAATAGTAAAACAACTCATTATTACGCAATACGTGTACCCGTGCAATGCGACTGCGATTCGATCATCACAGGGGCCGATCGGTTAGTAAGTCGGCCGGTTAATTGGCACTGTAAACACGTGTAATCCGACGGATAATGTGAACAGTAACCGTGTTTTGTTATTGTTTCCTCCCCTCCCCCCCACCGCTCGGCCGCCGGTATGAAATGCACGCCTATGTAATACACACGACTACTGCGACCGGATATAACCAGCTACGCGACTGCAGCCCCGTGAGCGTTTTCCGTTTTACGTGTACCTACGCGAAATTGCGTATTAACGTGATTATTATTACACGCGTTACACAATCGTTTAGACGCCCACCGGATTCGAATAAACGGGAAAAAAAAACAAAACAAAACCGCCTCCCGTGCGGTTTAACTTCTATGTATTAAAATAAAAACGGGGGGGTGGGGGGGAAACAAGGAAGTATTTCGTTGGCGAGCGAGCCGCATGCCGAATGTACGACACGCGCGCGAAAAGTCTGAAAACGTACGTGTACTGCAAATGTCGGTCACGAGACCTTTAGCGTTTTTGAATCGTACAGTAATTAATTTGATTATCGAGGGGGCACGATGTGAGTACACGCCGCGTTTCAATAAATAAATTACCGGGCGACAAACGGCGGCGACAGCACGCGGGTGGACACGGGGGAGTCAATGACTTATGACGCGGAGCCGCGTACTGTAAGGTGCGTAATGTAAAATAATAATCGGCATAAACGTTCGCTATATTCTGTTTGCTTTGTCTACTGAATGCCGGTACGGTGACGGACGACAATGTTCAATAGTTTTCGCGCGTTTTCAAATCGATATCGAGTTTTCGCTGGAAAAATCCGAAAAGAAAAAAAAAAGGCGATTTAGTCTGCGTCTGTCTGTAACGGTCAACTTTTTGGTCACGCACTTGTTGAGGCGCATTTTGTATTTAAGTTGGACACTTCCGCCGAAAACGCGACAGTAACTTCACTTTAAGACGTTTTCGTGTTTGACAGTTTTTTTTTACGACGATAAATGTCATCCGTATTGAAATCCGCAAATTTTTTTTAATAGTTTTGAAAAAAACTTCGGTTATTGTTGACCAATAACATTGTAATAATGACAGTAGTCCATGTTGTTCGATATAATACCCGGCGGCGTAATGAAAACCATGCGGCCAGCGGCGGACATAGGACTTTTTTCGGGTGGGAGACCAACATTTTTCATATTCATTTCGACCAACAAACACACTAAATATAAAACACAGATAAGATTTCAATCGAGTATTTGCGTTACACCACGGACTGCCGTAATAATTGTCCTGACCGCAGTTTTTGAACGGCGATATCGTTATTAACTTGTATTTCTACGACTACAAATATAATAAAACTGTCGAGTAAGAGAGGCCCGGGCCCTCTCCTCCCCTCGGATCGGCCATTGCGCGCGACTGCAGTTTACGAATCGGATCTGTTTCTGCTGGACGACGCGCGACCGTGTTCCGATCTCTACGCGCAATCGTTTCCGACTCGGTCTCGGAAAACAATGGAAAAATACGTTGTTTCGACTGGGTATTTAGCTCGCGACGTAAGTGCACACTCGCAACAGATCTCCACCACGTACGGTGTATTATCATAACATTATAATAATTCATATAGATAAATTAAGACAATTTCATTATTTACGATTTTACAGTCTCGCACGCGGGTGTTTGTATACATATATTACGCTCAATGTTATGTTATTCCTTTGTTGTTGGTGTTTTCATGAATTTATTACAGTAGCGTATAATAGAACGCGGACCGTACGTATAAAAACGAGTCCTTTCCGAGTTCCCACATAATATGAATTCCCTGCGTCTGCGGGTGTGCCCACCAAGATCGAAATATTATACGCTGTCGCCGTACAGTATGCGATAACAGTTGTAGAGCAACTCCTCCCTCCCCCCGTCGAAGATGATAAATGTCGAAAAATAGTTCAAAAACGTCGAGAATATTTTGTACGCTTTACCAGGTCCGGAAAAGACCAAACTTAAATATTCGTTGAAAATTGTAGCTCGCAGGTCTACGGCGATTATTCTTAACCGAATTTTTCGGATTCCGAGTGTAGCAGAGAAGCTGTTCGTTTTGTTATGTATGTGTGTGTTTTTGTTATACTTTTTCGGTCGGTACGTAATTATTCACACGTCGTATCAAACGATACGGATTTTTCCGCCGATTGTATAATTTTTGTTTGGGAACAATTTTCCTAGATTCCCCGACATGTTTACTAAAAAGTTAAATAAATAGAAAATCTGCCGACGACGTTATATATATATATATATGTGTGTGTGTGTGTGTGTATGTATATCGGTTTGGTATTTGCCGATTTCTTGGTTATAACTCGGGGCCTAGGTACACGGGAAAAACTCGCGACCGAACCCATATATAATCTCATCCGCAGCAGGATACCGACGACGATGGGTTCCGTTCAGAATCGGTTTTTTGATCGCAATGGTTTGCCATTGCTCCCGGTATTATAATACCGACCATAACCCTCGAACATACCTTCCAAACGAATCGCTACACGCCTACAACGGTAGCCTGCATCAGGCCTACCCTGTCCGGCTGGCTATACTTTACACGCATACGATTACAATTCGCACGAGTATTTTATATTAAGTCGACCTAAAGCGAGCGAATACGTATTTTGCGCTCTATTTCTACGCGCGATTACTATCAGCCACATTATACTAAACACTTTGTCTGTTTTTTTTTTTTTTTTTTTTTTAATGTGTTCGTTTTACATATAAATACTGTTGTACACGCCCACACACACACACACACATGTACTTACAATTATTGATGAGAAGCATTTGCCCGTATCGAGGCCACGGTCTCGCGCGCATATTAATTCTACTTATCGTCTCCCAGATAAATAAAATACTGTTTGCAGCTGCACCTAACCGCGAAAGCGATGATTGATTCACCTTCCGCGATAACGCTCATTTTTTTTTTTTTTTTTTTTAGTATACAGGGTGATTGTCGTAATGACATCGTAAATCCGCCCATATTGACGAAGATTTCGCGTAAATTATTCGGTTTTAGTTTTATTTTTATCGGATCATAATAATGTACAGAACCGTATTTCCAAAAGGCGACCCGTCGAGTTTTTCAACTCGCGCCCGAAAGATCCTTTCGATACGCATCACGACACTGTGGAAAATATCTAATTTAACCCTTTCGTTATCTTTGCTTTTCAGGCCTACATTTTATTCGAAGTTTTTAACTTTTAGCATTTTTCAATCAAAAAAAGAATCTCGAAAAATCAAATTTATATAAGTAGGTACCGATAAAATAACCGCTCTGTGTTGCACACGTCCGTTTATCAGCTTCCGGCTATACGAAATCTTTATATAGTTTTTGGTAATTCTTTTACTAGCTCAGTTTCCCCTGAAAAAGCTCTAAAGAACTTTTGTTTAACCTATTACCCAACGAATGCGATGCTCGGATTTGAAATCATTTATGACGTCATTTAAAAAGAAATGTTTTTATTCTTTAGTCCGTCCACCGATAGAATACGGTTCTGTAATTTACAGGGATCCGTCTGCAACTATGCTGTTACTATTGTAACTCTCAAATATTTTGAAGTAAAATTCCACTTATCGCCTCCGCATTTATTGCCTTTCACTCTTGTCCGATAAGAACAGAAGAATTGTTTGAAAAATCGGCTTCACTGTCGCACCGCAGACAAGCAAAGACTGGTTTGAACTTTTCGTCAAAAATCCTTGTCGACGTAATCGATTCCCCTACACTGCTTTCACAAACAGATTTTAGAACACCTTCACGACAGCGAACGTTAGAAGATTTCTCGTTTCGTTTTCTATTCCATATTCATTTCATCCTCCAACTACGTACATCGCATAAACAGGGTTCGGGACTTATTGCGTTCACACGTTTTTTTAACTATAAATTAAATCTAACAGTCCTATGCAAATATAATATTGTCTATTGTTACAACCAGTTCAATGTGAAAGTTGAACGTGCTTTTTTTTTTGGTTATATCGATAGTTTCCTAAAAAAAATTGCTTTTAGTACTGATTTAGAATAGTTTTTTTTTTTTGTTTCAATATGTTCTACGTTGCGCGATTACATAAGGTCGTACTATCGGAATCCCAATCTCCTACCCCTATTCCCTGTAAGATTTGTAAATATTTTCATCGCTGTACATTATACTGTTATAAAACAAGTAATTGTTTATTTTTGTTGTCTACTTTCGCGTCGGTCGTCGCTGGGCGCGGGGCAAATGACCAATAAAAATCGCCGAGTGTACAGTATTGAAAAAGATGCGAGAGTTCAGATATGAAATTTGAAAGCGCTGTTTTTGCTTATTTCAAAATTGAATAAAATAAAAACATGTTTATTCCTGGCTATTTTTCTTTTTTTAAATTGTTTTTTCTGGGACTTGTGATTTTTTTTAAGCGAGTTCTCTTTTTGGATTTTAAATTCTATAGGTAGTATTTGTGAATACTGGTAGTCGCGATCATACGCTCCTTTGACACGTCTTACGTGACTCACAAATAACGATCCGTCCTGCAGTTCTCTCGGTCCACATATACAATCGTCTCGATTTCTACGGTTTTGAAAAAATTGCCTATTTAGAAACCGCGTTGTTACTCAATCGCGCGCGCGCGTAAATTGTTGTGACGTTCGGCCTGTACAATTATTAAAATTATAGGAAAAAAAAAACAACTGATTACTCACTCGTTTTATGCGTTTAATAAACAGCCGGTATACACAACGCCGTCGTCTAAATGAAAGTAAAACCCGATTGGAATTCGCATATAGTCGATTCGATACCTGTCACACCTTTTCGCAGACGTACACTATTGGATAGGTATATCGGTCGTAAACGATTTTACACGGCGTTTCATTTGAAATTGTTTCTCGTTTCGGAATATTCTCGTGCGAATACAACAGACGCCTACTATTAGTACACGTGCATACCTATATTACAGCCGGCTGTAACCACCTCAGATCAGACACCCGAAATCACGTTCGTTCTGTTCGATATATCTAAGTTTCCCCCCCCCTCTCCCTTTTAATAATCGCTGAAGCTTCGCTCCATTGACTCCTCTTGTTTTTTTTTTTTTGTAAAACACAAATTCAAATTATTTTTTTTTCTATAAAATCCGAGTTACACCCACACCTATAATACTCGTAAATAGATTTCGAAACAAAATCTCGACGTTACAAACATTTACTGCCGACGAATCGTTAATCGTCTTCGATTCGTTTGAAGTTTACGATTATTTAAACATTGTTTTCATTGGCACTACTAAGTAATATCGATCGATTCACCGTATTTTTCCGCGAAGAAAAATTGTCTTAATGATTTTGTAGACTTCGAACTATTGTAAAACGGTTGTTTGTCGTTAGTGAATTTCGATAGAAACGTCTGTGAAAGTGCGAAACGATAGTTTATGCGTTCCGAAACTAGTGAAAGTGACGTGACATAAAGCCGGATAATCCGAAAATACGGATTTCGGACTTTAAAATACGAAACTTCCAATTTTCAATACATTTTTGAACTCCGGAAATCCGGATTATCGAACATCGTCAGATCCGGATTATTTTTTCCCATCAACAGTTATCGTCACTTGTGCACGCTCTCACGACAGTAACACTAACGGCTACAGTGCGTGCACACTAGTGCGATAGTTGCTTGCGAATTTCTTCACTGTCGACGTAGTAACTACAAGGCGATTGTATTATTCATTAAAAGCATTGACTTTTGTTTTCAAACATTTTTTTTTTTTTTTTTAATAAATTAAGTAACAAGTAGCTCCAAAATAATTTTACAGTTAGTATATAACTGCTCTGTCTCTAACCAAAAATAAAAGCGGAATATCTCGTCGACGGGTTGATGAAAATCAAAATTGTCAACACCAAAAAAAAAATAATGCGTTTCAACTATAATACTCCATCCGTTTATATAGAATTTTTAAATAGGTTGAGATTCTAAAATCTGTCGTCGTTTCGAAATAAGGGCGACAAAAATCAATATTAACGCGTGACATTTTAGAGCTGCAGTTATTATTGTTTCTTAAATTATCAAACCAATCAAACGATTGAAGAGAAGAAGAAAGAAGAAGAAGAAGAAGAAACTATCAAACAAAAACAAACTGTTGTAAAAGCGAATAATGCATTTCGTAATATCGGGCGTAGCCGCACATAAACGGACCACTCTGTATACAATGATCGTGCGGACCTGCACGTTTGACGGACACGCGCGACGAGGAAAAACGTAAATATCCGAGAAAAACCGATTCGTGAAAAAAACGAAATTCGCTTACACGCACCGCAAAAGTTATAAATGTACCGGCGGCGGCGGCTGTGAAATTCAATACCAAACCGGAAAAATAGAATAACGTTTTATACGTTTGTCGGGTAAAACGTGTGCGACGCGCGCGCTGTTTTTTTTGTTTCGTTCGTCGATTTTTTTTTATTTTCACTCTCTTGGCTTCGATCCTAAAACGCGAAACGGAAAAACGGGGGGGGGGGAAACCCCGCGGCGAAACGTTCGGTCGGCGGGACGCGCGTGGGCGGACGTGACGACGGCCGCGGGAAAATTATAAAAATTAAAACACCCGCGAGAAACGTAGCGCCCGACGCGAGACTGGTCGACGGCGAACGCGGCGGCGACGAACACGCGCCGGCCGGCTTACTGATCGACGGCCGTCCGACGTGGGCGTCAAACGCGGTACGCGTCCGCCGTTCGTTGTTTTCGCGCGTAGATGTTTTCGACTATTACGCGCGTGTTGTACAGGGCGTCCCGCGTCGCGCGCGGCGGCTTTCTCCTCCCGGCGATCCGCGGAAAACGCGCCGCTCTGTGGAACGACGCGCCGTTACCGCGGACCAATCTGTTCGCGCGGCCGCGGCGGACGAAACGACCGCGTCTCCGTGGTCTCCGTGCCGATAGCATTTTTTTTCCGGTACCGTTTCCGTCCCGGGCGAAAACGTCCCCGATCAATGTCGAACACGGAAAATCCGAACGTTCGGTTTGCGTGCTTCACGAACGAAAACCTGCTGTCGGATTAAACGGTTTACGTGATGTAGAAAAAAATTTAAAAAAATATTAACAAATAAACGAATAGTTTATACGGACATTTGTCGTATCAATGTCGGAATACGGGGGAAATTCGCGCAACATCACAGTAGAATTAATTCGTGCGAATTCGATCAGTTCGTGGCGACGACCGACAGCGGTATTTTCTTTGTTTCTGAACGACGCGAAATCGTCTTCCGTAGTCGTGAACTGTACGCTACATCTCGATGCAGTGTAGAACACGCGAAACGGGACGGGACTCGCGGGACCGAGTAAATTACACGGGACGGAATCAGCGTATCGAACAAGTGTATTTACTGTAGAAATTACGGCTGACTCGACAACGGTTTTTTTTTTTCAAAAACACGTACGGTGGTTTATCGTTTTTACAACACATCGCTCGGTATAAAATTTCGCGAAGGACGCGCGACATCTCGGTGTATTATCTGGACGCGGCCACGAGGGGCGGCATTGTTGGGCGTCGCGATTCTCGGTTTCCGTCGACCGGGCGACGAGTAACGCCGCTGCTTTCGGGTTCGCTCGGAAGCGCCGACGACGGGCCGCGGTTTTTTAACCTAACCGAGAGAAACGATAGCGACGGAAACGTAACGGTTAGGAAAAAATTCGCGGTCCCGCTCGGTGTACCGTCAACACTCGCCGGTGCGCCGCGACGCGCCCCGCGCGCGTGCACCGACGCCCGTGATAATCGCCCCGCGCGCGTGTACCGGTTTTTATCCCCGTCCGTCCGGTCGCCGCGGACGGCGCGCGCCGCGCCGCGGTAATGACGAAGACAACGCGACCGTCCGCCAATAAGTTGCCGTCCGGCCGATCGCACGGCGAACGGCCACTCCGCCGGCGGCGGTTAAACGGTTATAATCGTACACTTGCCGCGCAGAAACGAACGCCGTGCCGGGGCGGCTGTCCGGTAACCGTTTGGATCGCCGCGTTCCCGGCACGTGATATTTTACGGGTACCGGGTGATGACCGCGGGCGTCGCGCGTGTTAGCGTCGTTAGCGTCGGCGGGTATTCGTCAACGACCTTGGGTAGTCGGGGGCGGGGGACACGAAAAAAAAAAAACCTAAATAAAAGTCATCGGGTTAAAATGTCAATTCCGTTTATTAGACTCCCGCGACGAAAACACGCCGTAACTCGTTTAAGATTCGGAACGTATTGGTTTTACGACGGCGTATTTCTTCAATTTTTTTTTTTTTTATTTTATTCTTTCGCGAACAACTTTTCCGCCGGAAATCTCGTGCCGATGTGTCAAGTGCAGCGCATCGCAATGGGAATTTTATCCGCTCCGCAACGACGCGCATGGAAGTATTTTTAGAGCCCGTGCAGTTAACAAATGTTACCCGCCCGTTTTATTTTTATTTTAGAAAAACTCCGCGCCCCATACTCACGAACACATTTGTTTTCGGAATATTTCAAACTAAACGGTTGCCCCTTGTGTGCCTCCCCCCCCCCGTCGTCTGTATTTCACGCGTACACGGCACACATAACAGTTTCGTAACGGAAAACAAGCGGATAATACCCGAGAGCCGAGAGGACATTGTACGCTGGTAACGGCGTCGTCTCTCGATTGTCTTTCGAAATTTTCGCGCAAAAGAATTTCGTTTAACTGTAATCAGCCGTTGAAAAAACTTGAAACAATAATTAACGTGTCTACACCGGAGACCCGTACCGCCCTGGATCCACGTTACTCTTACATTTCATTGCAATAAATTTTAAATACAACGTAATTAATCCGCGTAAACATTGGAGAACGTATGATAAACAGACACAATGTACACGTTTTAATGTGACACTTTAAACGAATATCGTCTGGTTTTTGCCGAAATCGTCAACGACTACTTCGTTGTTTAATGTTTACGTCGTTTTCACGAGACGTAACCGAGTTAGTCGCTCCAATCCGTTATTTCCCATTGTAAATCGCAGTCTGGATTTGATGAGTTTTGACTTTGCGAAACTCCTCTCTGTCGATACACTTCCGACTGGCGAGGTCAAAAACAGTTTCGGTATGACGTGAATATTAGGAAATGCGTACGAAAACTTTATTCAAAAAAAAAAAAATTATACATAATACATAGGTAGGTAATTTAAAACAACTTAGTAAACGTATCGAATAATATAACATTAGAAAAGACGTAAAAAAAAAAAAATAATAACAACAATATAAGATTTTTTTACCTAAAAATATTGGTAACAAACTTCTATGGTTTTCAATTCGTTTTTTTTTTTTTTTTTTTTTAAGAATAACTATCGTCATCATAATTTTCTGTTTTTAGTTCTGAATGTGTAGCTATATCATTATCACTATGTAGGTGCATTGGCGTCCCATTAGTTTTAAGAAAAACGTGTTTGTAATAATATTCGGTATCCAAGGTGTCCGACTGCATACCCATCCGCCGAGCCACCCATACACCCCCCCCCCCCCATATCCCCGAAGAATAAACGAAATATTGACTTAAACCCCTTCTTCCCTGGAACGGAAGGCGCGATGTGTACCGGGTACCCGTCCGTCTCTGTCTGACAAAACTTCGGCGACTAGGCGACCGACGGCAGGGTACGGAACGTCGACCGGCCATTCGTTCGTGATAATATCGCTCCCCGCAAAACAACCGTCTGTCGCTGTACATTACAATATTATCGAATTGTTTGTAAAATCAAATAATATTCTGAACAACGGCGATTTTTTTTTTTTTTTTATCAAATTTTCTCTCGTGCGAGCTTGTAAAAAAAAAAAAAAAACCTATGAAAGTTATTAATACACGTGGAACATATTATACAGGTAATATATATTACAGTACCTAAACAAAAAAAAATTGTTTTTATCGCATGAATAATTTTAAACGAATACGACGTAGCGTATTAATTTGTATTAGTATATTATATAGGTACCCATTTCACACACACACACACACACACACACAGAGTGTCTCGTGAATATTTACCCATTGCGATATCTCGAAAAGTATTACATTTTCTTTTTTATTTCTTCGACAGTTTAAGAAGAAACGAGCAGCTCTAAAATGTTACGTTGTCATCATTATTTTTTTTCGTCGCTCTTATTTTCGGACGTGAAACGTGATTACCTATCGACTTTTTCAAATGACGGTCTACTACTCTTTCCCCCCTCCTCCCATATATCCAACTTTAAATGCGGAATATTTCGCCGGCCGGTTTACAGAAATAAAAGAAAAAAAATTGCCATCACCATAACGCATTTAATCGAGTACTCCGCGCGCTCGTGGGGCTTTCAAATATGGGCCAGGGATGGGCGAGATACTTGAAAAAAAAGTGCCTAGATACAATATACTAGATGCATTAATATTTACTTCTAGATATAAGATACGAGATACATTCCACGTTTTCCAAACGATACTGAACGTACTGAACACTAACTATTGTGTCTAAGACGCGAGATACGTTAATAATAATAAAAAAAAAAAAAAAACTAGTAATGTTTAACCGTTCCGTCCCCTCCCCCCCCCGCCCCCCGATCGCCGTCCCCGATCCCGGCCCGCGTTAACCTGAAAACGCGCTAGAAATGTTAAAAAAAAAAAAAACAACTAGTAATGTTTAACCGTTCCGTCACCTCCCCCCCCCACCCCCCGATCGCCGTCCCCGATCCCGGCCCGCGTTTCTTTCTCCGCTCTGACAAATATCTCGACACAATTCACGGGTGTAAATAATATATGGTAATGTTTGCAGTTGACACTCGATAATACATTTTACGACGCGATATTGAACGTCGCGCGGCGTCCGTTAAATTGTCGCGCGTGTTCCGAGAACGAAATAAATTTCAATCCGGGCCATAGATCACGCGGCGAACGGCTGTTCGAGAGCCCCGCCGTCTGCCGTTCTCTAATTGGAGGTTTTTTTTATTTCGCTTTTTTCCCATCGAGTTTGCGCGAAAAACAAAACGGGCCTTCCCGCACTAAACCCCGTCTCCCTCCCTCCCGCCACCCGTCCCCTCGACTATCGTTCGCTATACCGTATTTCGGAACAACCGTTCCCTCAAAAGTAAATTTACAAAAATCCACAATCGTCCGGGGTGCGTTTCCGTTATTGAATTTGATCGTGTTATATTCCAATCGGCCCCGCAAACGCCCGACTCGCAGCTGACGTTCTCCGCCGGGGACGAACGTATGTATTGTAAACAAACGAAATTTCAACGCTCCGCGGATCCGGAATTCCGAAAAACGGTGAACGGACACTGTTTCGCGGTAAACATTTACAGAAGCGAAGTATTGAAAAAAAAAACAAAAATATATATATATATAGATAAATGACCCGAAAATGTCGTCCCTTCCCCGATATTGTGTCGCGAACCGCTGTGACCGCTTTCGAGTATCCGTAATGCGCCTTTCAAACGCGCCGCGTAACGGAACTCGGGTCGAATCACAACCCAACTCGTCTCGAGCCGAGCGTTACGCCGAGCGTTTCCCGTAACTGATTATCGTATCTAACCGGGGGGTTCTTTTGTTTTGTCCGTGTTTCAGGACCGTCAGCTGTCCGGCCGATCCCGGTGTCTGTAGCGGCGCCGTGAACGCCGGAACGGTGGATCGCAACAACAACGTCTGGACAGCGGAGGACCGCCGTCGTAGGCGCGAGCAGCGCAGGTCGTCCCGTGCCATGATGACGTCCTCCTATTCGGCGGCGGCCGCGGGCGGCAGACAGACCGCGGCCGCGACCGCAATGCCGACCGCGCCGTCCGGCTGCGTCCCGAACACGCCGGACGTCATCAACTCGATCATGTCCATGATCAACCCGTTCGATCACCATTACCGTTCGCCGGCGTCCGAGGACTCGACGTCCAGCTCGGTGTGTTCTCCCGTCTCGCCGCCCCGGATGCAGAGCATCTGTTCGAGCGTGCTGATCAAGGAGGACCTCAAATTGGTCATCAAGAAAAGGCTGCAGAAGAGCCGGACGGGCACACCGACCACTCCGACCCGTCCGACGCTGACGCCGACCGCCGACTGCGCCGCCGCCGCCGCCGGTAACTCGTCGCGCGGTTTCGCGGCCACCGTAGCGGCGGCCACGGCCTCGGCGGGTTCCGCGGCCTCGTCGCCGGGCGGCGGCCAGGCGAGGAAGCGACCGACCGACGAAGAGTCGCACGGCGACGAAGACGACTACGACTACGAAGACGTATCGTCCCACGGCGAAGGGGTAAGCGCCTGGCCTCCGGCACTGCGGCCGTTCGTACATAACAGCGATAGTGTTCTTTAGTCGATTGAAATTATCTGTCGGATGTTATCGTTGGAAAAATACCGCGCAGTTCCGACCGGTCGATACTGCACTTGTTGGTCGCTCGATTGACCGTTTCGCCGCTGATCGACGTTAAACCCCGATACAGCCGATCGTAGCAATAGTATCGGCTACGGAACTGTCGTTTGTTTTAACGAAAACCAATATTCCGCTTTCGGTGAAGGTTATTTAAACGGAAATACATTTAGACGTGTACGTATGGATGAATTAAAACCGCGCCGAGTAATATAATTTGTTTTCAATACTGCTATGGTTAGTAAAAAAAAAAAACAACATGCCTCTCTTTTTTAAGTTTTCAATTTTACATTTCGTGTATCGGGTTCAAATGAGATTGCGAATCGGCGGTGCCGCTACTAGTGCCGGAATCGTAGGCGTAGTTTTTTTCGCAAAGATTACGCAATTGCGCGTGGCTCGTTCTTCTCACTCGTCCCTTTAGAAAGTATACAGTTTTTATCGGAACTGCAGTATTTTTCATCGAACACAAGTGTGTTTCGTCTGTTGACAAAACGTAGCGCATTTCGTCGTGAAACTATTATGGCAGTATTATTCTTCTGTTATCGCGGTAAGCAGCGAATCGGACAGCAACCATTTTTCAGATCCAAAGTTATTGACGTAGGTTTTGTTCTTCAATAGCCCGCGTGTACATCGGCAAAACTCGGAAATTAATTTCTCATTTCAATAAACGGTTCATCGGATAGGATTTCATTTGTCTAAGATTCGAACATTTTAGCAATCGACAAAACGCATGAACATAATATTCGGGCGATAGTAAAACACAAAAAAATCAAAATTACTACACAACCGTACATTTTAGATTCGAGGCGTAGCGAGTAATGTATTGGTTTTACAATGATGTTTATTTTGTTTTTTGCTCTTCGAACGATTTTTTTACCAGAAACCTCACTCCGACTTTCAAGTTAAGTACTTTTTCTGAAAGGAAATTGTATCTGGGTGGTACTTTATGGCGGTTATTTTTTGATTTTCCCACAGGTTTTCATAATAATTGGGAAAATCTTAGGAAAATCGGGAAAATCTATGTACATGGTCAAAAGAAACTTTGCTCCGGACCTTTTTTCAATAGCCGTAGTTTATCGTTGCGTACAGATATAAATTAAATTACCCACTGTATCCTACTTTCCCAACTTCTCGCCGACAACAGTGGCCAGCCCATCGTGCGAAGTATATCCGTCTTTTTTAGTTTTTACCGCACAAATTTCAAAGGGGGCGCCGCAGAGGGGCTAAATTATTTTCAGCCAGAGGGCCACACGCTCCCCTTGGCCCCGGCATCACTAGTGTTGCGCGTACGTTACTCTGTATATAATATTGACGGGTGGCGGTCCGCTGCGCAAGTCCCAATGTTCGTTCACACGTGCGAGATAACGTTAGTTTTTTATTTTTTATTTTTTTTTTTTTTTTCGGTCCGTCCGTCGACCTTTTTCAACGGTACACGTTGCGTATATAGAAATTAAAAAAAAAAAAATACACAAATCGCGCACGTTCTCCGGCGATAACTCCGTGTATAGGTAGGTAGGTATCTATGTGTTCGTTCTCTCTCTCGGGGAGTGTACGCCTACGATAAGAACCCGAAGAATGCGTTTGTCGCGTGCACGGCGACGGCAATTATATTATTATGACGATTGTTCGTTGCTTAGTATGCGAGTCGCATGCGGCCGATTTTTTTTTTTTAAGTTACCTCCTCGTAGCCGTTCTCCCGTACGCGCGGTGCGTTGAGGTAATCGCTTTTTTTCGAATTTCGTACGTGCGCCCACGTCACCCGAAATAAAAACTCGACTGTTCGAGCGCTCCGACAGTTGCCTATTAACTCAAAGTTGTTCGTATTTTATATTGATCTCTTCGACTTTGAATTTAAAAAAAAACAACAACAACTTAACGCATCAAAAATGTCAATAAAAAAAAATGTACGGGACAAAATCTCGCGTATAGTATTATTAACCGTAGCGTGCGATAACCATAAACTTTTCGTTGTTTTTTCAGCTCACTGCGGAAGACGAAGAACGGAGGAGACGACGACGGGAACGGAACAAACTAGCGGCCACAAAGTGTCGGCAGAAAAAACGAGAAAAGACCACGAACCTGATGCAAGTGAGTGACGCGCACACGACACACTATATGCAACCCGATATTTCGAAAAAATTCATAAATCCAACTATACACGCTTTTGCTTCCTCGAGAAAACCTCCAGTTCGAAAAAACCAAACTAATTTGTTTCGGTCCCGCCTCCGTATAAATCGAATCGAGAGACGGCGGGCTATGTATACGATTTTCAGTCTTCATCTGCGCTTTGGACTTCTAACCGGTTCGGGTATTTACAAACTCTATCCCAGTTCGGCCCATGGCAACTTATCCTCCTAGTTGATTCATAAGAGTTTTACAAAATATAACCTACTGGCTACAAACATTTTTGGTCCAAACCCGATGCTTCTCCGAGGAAATTAGTATCCTAATACGCGTAAACCCAAAACGTACATTAGAACGGCCATTAAAAAGCCATCTTTATTACAATTAATCCGAGGAAAAATGATAAAAGTTAGCTAAAAGCTTAAGAAAGTTAGGAAAAAGCTACCTGTTGGTACGAACCTGGTAATGCCCCTGTAGGGAGTTAGTATACTGTTCAACGAAAAACCACGACGGTTGCGTATTTACATACCATTTGAGCTGAACTCGGATGGGGTCTATAAATACGCGACCGGGTCGGGGCCAACAAAATATGTACCAAAAGAATAGACATCCGACCGGATTTTTTTTTTTTTTTGACATTTTATCCGCGACAAATCATTTTTTGAAGACATTCTGATAATTCGAATTTCCGTGACATAACAATACTTGGCTCCGTGGATTTATTCGAACTGTCGGGACGCGTATTATAATATAATATATTTAACGGGTATCGACATGTGTATTCTTATCTCGTCGGCTCCGAGCGCTTGCGGAGGATGGCTCGCCGCCAAGTCTTAAGTCGTGGCGGCGCATAGTAAATAGTATCGAGTATACTTGTGTATACATCTAAATTTATTATTATTATTACGGAAATTCTCGTCGGCCTATACGGTCGCAAAGTAATATCCGAGTGCGGATCGGCCAAGTAACACGAAGCTTCCTACGCCCGGTAGTCCGACCGGAAATAGAATCCCCGATTGTTCGCCATAGCCCAACGCATGTCCTCGCCACCGCTTTCGTGTATGAATTCATAGTAAATTTGGCCGATTTTCGTTAGTCGGTTCAAGTCATGTTGTCCTTTTTTAAAAGCTAATTTAAAGTTTTCGATACAATAACAGTTTTAAATTATAAAATTACTCTTAACTTCACTCACATTTTGTAGGTACTCGTGTGGGTATCCTCAGTATAACGGCGTGAATAGACAATATCCTATGAATAAGCTGCTGCTTTGTGACCAAATCAAATGGTTGGGTCGTGGGTGCCGGGCGGATATATATTTAAGTACAGGGACGTCTAGTAGCCTTAGTTACAGCTCGTGGTTCTTCTGGTTATTGGGTTTGAACTAGAAAAGTTGAAAGCTATCCGACAAAGTAACTTTTGTCTGTCAACTTTAAAAGTTTTAACTACCGTCACTGCCCCCCCCGGTTTTGCCCTCGAGCTCGCCTTGGACGTGTGCGATTGTTTTTAAATCCACAAAACACTACATACCGGACGTATCAAATTGCATGTCACAGCTTCGAGAGTAGTGCTGGTATAACAGTAGTTCGAGTACACACTCCAGACTCCTATTATTCCTGTTACTCTCGAAACTGAACTATAACATGAGATCCGGAAGACCTTGCCGATGTAATATCCGACTGAGCAACTTATGATTGTTTCCGCAAATTGCCTCGTGGTTTTTAAATGTCGTAATATAAAGAGTGGGTTGTTGTTGGTTTTTTTTTTTTTTTTTTTTTTTTTTTGTACATTATCGTCTTTGCTTAACGCTCGGTTTGTTTACCGGACTTGGAAATTCGTAGAATATCGTTGCCAAACGACAAAAAAAAAAAAAAAAAAAACCTATTTCGACTTTTACCGCATCGCTTCGCGTGGATTTCAAAGAAACGAAACGGCATTCGTGCGCTCCCACAGAGTCGGAACTCTCCGCTCGCGATAAAAAAAAAAAAAATAAATAAATAAATAAATACCTAGATAATGTTTCTGTACTTCCTCGTAACGCTGTAATTTACATACGTACTTATCGTCGGTTTTTATTTGCGTTGTTGTTTTTTTTCTTTCAGTTTTACCAAGCCAGCCGGATATAAATTTATTTGCCGTGGAACAATATTTGACTGCGTATCGTCGCATAACATCATAATAATAATATATAATTGTAATAAGTGTAGTTCACGTTTTCAAGGGTTTTTTTCTTTTTAATTTCAAGTATGGTATGGTTTTTTCTTTTTTTTTATTATTATTATTATTATTATCGATTTCGTCAACGGCAACGAGGGGCGCGATTCTCGTCGGGGAAGATACGGGTTTTCTCGGTAACGCGTTTTATCGATAAAATTAAAAACGGCAGTAAACTGCGTGTAAACGAACTACGCGACATTAAAACGTCTGCCCAGCTTTACTGTCTGTTATAAGTAATTTACCGCGTACAATTATGTACGATCACGTTTGTATATGTAGACTCGTTCGTGATAAGAATTAGGCCGAGGTCTTTAATTCGGTAGGGAATATTATTTCGTTTTTTCAACGCACCATTGGATTCGTGATTTTCCTGTGACCGGGCATATTGTATAATTTTCGGATCGAAAAATCGAAAATTTCACGGTCGTGTACATATTAAAAAGGAAAAATAAAAACAACAACAACAACAACAACAACAACCGAATAATTGAATGTCGAACAACGGCGACAAAGAAAGCGGTTTATTCGCGTCTCCCGGGCGAACAACAGTATTCAACAAACGCGACTCAACGCAAATCAAATTAAATTTGATTAGTCCGCAGAGGTTTTAAATACTCGTTCGATTATTCGAATCACATCGCGCGAGACGTGGTCACGAAGCGACGCACATTCAGTAATCGAATTGGAAATGAAAAAAGAATTAATGGGACTGTAAGACTTGAACAAAAAATATAAACAGCGTCCCTTGTAATTATTGAACCCAATCAAACCCGAGGCCGCACACCTCTAATACCGATTTCTAAACATAATTCGGTGATTAATAACTTACGAGAATACAAACACCACTCAGTATCACTACTGCGCGCTAAGTATTCTCGTATATGCTTTGTTTGCGAAACTTCTGGGACAGATTACCGCAATGTCTGTTTTAGATTCTGAGCGTAGCCCTCGTTCCAAATTATGAACTTCAGGTGCGGTGGTGTCTGCTGGAAAATTACTTTAAGTTGGTGCAATGAGAAGGTCATTTTTTTTTTTTATTTCCCTCATATTATTCATAATGACGGAGAAAACATCCGGGAAAACTCGAGAAAAACGTCGGGCAAACTATAAATATTTACACAATACGATTCCTGTTATATTCGCACCTATTTTTCGTAGTTTTTTTTTTTTTGTAATTCAGTGAATCATAGCATAGAAATTTCCCCGAATACTTATAAATAATGCTGTCTTACGCTCTCTTCAAACAGGGTACATTTCTTTTAAAAACTTCTGGCAATTTTTCAGTTATTTATAGCCATTTTTAATTGACGATTTTGTTTACGTTTTTATTCGGTTTTGTGTGATTAAAATTGTTTCAGTCCAGCGAAAATGCTCGAAAATTTAACGCAAGATTTAATAAGTGTTTCAATTGTAAATAAAATAAGAGAAAGACGGGGTACATACTTCGCACGATAGGTGGGCCAATGTTGTAAGTGAGAAGTTAAGAAGGTAAGATATAAAGGGACACGCAATGCATATCTGTACGCAACGGTTAACCACTGCTAACGAAAAACGATTCTAAGCAGAATTCAAGGTCATACGCGTTTTAAAAGACCGTAGTATTTCCGATTTTCGTCAAAATTTGATATTTAAGTTTTTATAAAAAAAAAAAAATACTACATATTAAACTCGACTTTTTGACCGCTATTTACAACTTCTGATGAACTTGATGTTAAATTTTCAAGCATTTTTTTTTTTGGTCTAACGGTTTTATCCGGAAAGTACCTATCGAATAAAAATAACGTAAAATTAATGTGTTTATAAATAGCACAAATGTTTTGAAAATTTGACCACGTCTAAAAAAAGCAAATATACATTTTTATCCGAATTCCAAGTCACCATTAGAAATAATAAAAGCATTATTTTCGTAAACTGTTTTGTTCTTTTTACGTTTTTTCCGGATTATTTTGAAAATCGCTCGAAAAGAAAAAAAAAAACAAAAAACGACCTCTAAAACGTACCGACCAGATAAAATGTCCGTTCGGACAATGTGCTGCACACGCGAACCGGAGCACGATTTCCGGAAGCGGATTGTGTACACAAAGTACGCGTCGTCGCAGTAAAACCGCGACGGGCCGATTGGCCTTTACCGCCGTGCGTTGCGAACATTTCAACGGAATATGCGAAAGATGCGTACCGTCCCGCGGTACGGCGGCGTTTCCGAATGAGACGCGCGTAGTGCGCCCGTGTCCCGCCGCGATTCGCGCGCGCGCTCCGTACGTCGGGAACGGCGCACCGCACGCAACGGACAGCGATTGTTCGGCGGCGTCGCGGGCCTCGAAATTCGCTTCGGGGTCGCACGACCACGTGCCCTACGCCGCGCGGCCTCCGAAACGTTTGGAAATAACAGTTATTACATTGTTCGGTGGTTTCCACGGGCCGCCGGCAACCGCCCGGGACCCGGCGTGTGACTCGCGGCACGCGCCGGCGCGACGTCCTCGGATCGCGCGTGACGCGAACGCGCGCCGCGGCCGGATCCTGGGTGTCCGGGGCCGGATATCGGGGCGCGCGTAAGTTCCCCGCGATCGCCGGATCCCGGTGAAAATAACGGGGAGGGGGGGGGGGGGGG